>JAPMOB010158620.1:0-20831 GCA_029875015.1 Lepomis gibbosus
GATAGGATTCCTAAAGTTTGTTAGGATTTGCTTCTGTAATACCAAACTGAGAAAAATCCTATCTAGACTCTTCCTATCTTGACTTAAGATAGGAAACTTTCTGTAATACGGCCCCTGGTCTGTGTACTTCTGCGTTTGTTATTATTTTGCCCATGTCTGCTCTGTGTTTTGTCCTGGTTGAGTCTGTTTTCCCTGTTACGTTTGTAGTCTATCTGTATGACCAGTTTTTAGTCTGTTCTGTGTTCCAGCTCCTGTTTGTTCTTCTCTTGTGTCAGTTGCCAGTGCCTTGTGTTCAGTGTTCAGTCTGCTTGTTTCATGTTCGGTTTAGCTTTCATCTGTTGAGTTTGGTTTGGTCCTGTTGTGTTGTTTCATGCTTTACTTCCTGGTTTATTTTGTTTTAGTCAGTGTCTGGTGTTTGTGTCTAGCTTGTTCCTGTTTCTGATTAGTCCCTCATGTCTTTCACCCCATTGACTGCCTACCTGCTCGTTTGCCCTATTACTTAATGTCTGTGTTCTGCGCAGTCTGTCGGATTAATGTAGCTTGTCATGCTCTGTCTCGTCCTGTGTGATGCCCTGGCTGTTCCCTGCTTGTTCTATGGATTTTTGGATTTTCTGTTGGATTGTTTTGTTTGTTTGGACTGTGATTATTTTGGATTACATTGACCCTGCGCCTCTCAGTAAGTGTGCTTGCCTTTTGTTTAACAAATCTTTGAACTTTACCTGCCTGAATTCCTGTCCTGCGTTCCGGTCCTAAAACCCCACATCACACACCACCCACGTGACATCCGCTTAGTTTTCAGGATATAGTTCAATTCCCAGTGTTTTTAGTGCAAAAGTCCCTGTTTGACTTCCTTGCTGAATAGCAATAGAAATATAGTAACATCAAACCTTGATTTAGCTAACTGTTGAAGCCTCATATTAGCATTCAGCTGAACTTTATAGTGTGTTTTTGCACAGAACAAGGACTGTGGATTTTATTCTTTATTGTTGTGGAAGAATTTGCTTCATGGCCAGTATGTACAAGAACAGAAGAAATACGGGCATGTGAGTATTGTATAATGTGAACCAATCCTTTGATCTATCACTTTTCCTCCTCCGGTTTTATGTTAGATTCAATTTAGCTTCATTTACATTGTCTTCTTTCTGGCCTCCTGCTTCTGTTCTTTGTGTGTCTGGGGTTTTTTTTTGGTGTTTTCTGTCTGTTCTATTATAAAATCTCTCTCTTTCTCCTTCCCTGCTTTCTCCTTTTCCTTTTGTTAGTAAAAAGATTGAGAATATAGAGTCCATGAGCAAAGACCTCCGGTGCTCATTTGTTTGTTTATACTCATTTATTGAGATATAAACCAGTGGTGGAGTCCAATCATCCCTCTCCTGCTGCCTGTGTTGGTGTGTATGCATGTGGACGTATGTGAACACAGTTTCTCTGAGGAAGACGGAAATTAACTTTCAAACTGATCTAAAACTTTTTTTCTGTTTCGTGCTCTTTTGAATTGACTCTGTGACTTCTGCTTCTTTCTCTCTGCCTCTCTGCTGTCTGTCTTTATGCTCACCGCACGTATACACATGCGTGCACACTCATTCACATGAACAACACGCACATACAACCTTGGCAAGCTATGAATTTTCCAACAAAACTTCAACCTTTTGTGGCTGCATCATTTCTGGCATCCGGGTGGGCCAGCGGTCTGGCATGTCTGTAACATTTCTGCCATGGCATGTCATCTTTTTTTCAGACTGACACATTTGGTATTACACCAATTTAAAATTGAGTTCTGGAGGTTTGGGCCCTTTGGCCCTGCGGGATGTGCATCTGTAGAGTTGCACAGAAGGATTCCTTGGAACCTTACATCCCTGAATTACGGTAAAATGTCCTGTACGTTATTTCATAGTAAAAGAAGCATTATCTTCTTTCTTATTCTGCATCAAATTGTTAAAGACTATCATATTTGAAGGCTGACTGTCTCAGGTGAATATTCAAACCCTGGATGCTGTTTCTTTACATAATTTAACTCAACAATCTCAACAATCTTGATTAGAATTCATGTGTTTTCATTGTTTTCATGACACACACATACACCTCCATACATAAATACACACACCACTGGTTTACACAACTGCAGTACATCTAATATGGTAACTGATTCTGCTTCAGGCCTACAGTTGCCTGGCAATGTACTGCACTCTGTTCCAGAAATAAACATTCAAAGGTTCAAAGAATATATGTGGGAAAGTATCTATTTGTTCTAATTCATCTGCATTTGGTCAGAAGAAGCATGACAGGTTAAAAAATGAAGAAAAATGAGGATTGGAAATGAAGCACACCAAATATTGTTTTTTATTCCCTCAATATTGACTTGTTTAGTTTTCTTTTGTTTTGCCAAGAGTCAGACACATCATAAAGTAGTTTTTGATATACCAGTAGGTGTCCATAAGGCTGACTTTAAGCTTTTCACCTTTTTACAATCCTCATGTACATGTGTGTATGATTTGTGAGACTTGACAAAAGACAAAGAATAACAGACATTTTCATCTATACCTACTGTGTGCGTTTGAAAGGGAGAGTGAGAGAAATAGAGATTCATTCATCCACAGAAATTGTAAAGTATGTGTGGGTTGAATGCATTGGTTACTTGTGCAACTGACTTAATGAATGCGTCTGTACGTCAGCCTTTGCTGTGTGTGTTTGTATGTCTGAGCCAAACTCATAAAATCTTACCCATCTAGAAATGAGTGTGTGTGTGTTGTTTGTAAGTGGGTGTTAATTGATGCATTCTCTCCTTTTGTCTCTTTAATGGAAAAGCACTTCTCATTAAACTGTCACTCACAAATCTGTGTTCATGTGTGCGTGGAACAACAGAAAGAAAGGAAGATGGGAGCAGGTCATTATAATAAAGTGTCAAAGGAGAAGAGAGAGGTTGTAAAAGGGGATCGGCGAGAGAGCGAGCACAGGAGAGGTGCAGAAGAACAGACCATTACAACAATTAGTGTGCCATTTAAAAAGCTTTCCTTCACAGGCGTTTGATATTGAAATGAAACAATGTGTCTCTGCAGGAGGCTGTGGGGAAATTAGCCTAACAATACATTAACTGACACACACACACTCACTCTTCATCACCTGTGGAGGGCTTGTTTCCCCCTCAGTCCCATTTCAGCCATTTCATTTAAATTCAATTTTGTTCAAATGAATTCAATTATGTTAAATATATTTCAGTTAAGCTGTACTGACTGTTAATTCTACTGTATTGACAAAACGTCAAGACAGCATGATTAAAAAACAATGTTTTATGTACTTTGGTGGGTGTTGAGGTTTTTGTCAACAAGTTTAGGTTCTTTATTTGTCATATGCACAACAATTACAGTGAAGCAATCATTGGCAATATAATGCTTGTTCTCAGGCTCCCTCCAACAATGCCTAATGTATAAAAGAAAAGCACACAGGCAAAATGAGGAAAAGCATTCGCTCTTACCACTGCTACGCAGACGATACGCAACTCTACTTATCCTTCCCGCCAGGTAATCCCACTGTCTTGGCGCGGATCAGTGACTGTCTCTCGGAGATATCTGCATGGATGAAGGCTTGCCACCTTCAACTAAACCTCTCTAAGACCGAACTCTTGGTCATTCCAGCCAATCAATCTATCCACCATAACATCAAACTACAAATTGACTCCTCAACCATCACTTCAACCAGGGTGCTGAGAAACTTGGGTGTCATGATCGATGACCAGCTGTTCTTTTCAGACCATGTTGCTGCTGTCTCTCGATCATGCCACTTTGCTCTATATAAAATAAGGAAAATCAGGTCCTACCTCACTCAGTACACCACCCAGCTTCTAGTAGAGACCATGGTTATCTCTCACCTAGACTATTGCAATGCCCTCCTAGCAGGTCTTCCAGCTTGTGTAATGAAACCCCTACAAATGGTTCAGGGCGCCTGGTTTTTGATCAGCCCAAAAGGACTCATGTCACTCCGTTACTCAGTGACCTCCACTGGCTCCCTGTGGCCTCCAAAATCAAATTCAAGTCACTAATGCTTGCATACAGCGTGACTACTGGGTCCGCACCCATCCACCTAAACTCCATAATACAAGTTTACGTTCCTTCTGAGCCACTTAGCTCCACCAACGAAACCTGTTCTTGAACGTTGTACCAGAACAGGTTTACATGGTTACCATATTTTTTACTTACTTATTCTTTACTTACTGCACATTCCTGCAGCTCCTCTTGTCACCCTGTGCTTTCACACAGAGATTCCACAATAAACGCGGAAAGAATGTCTCCCAACATGCCGCATTCGCTAATTCACAGTGAACAAAATATTGCTGTGTAATCCCGCAACCATGTGTGTTTTCATATAGCGCTCCAGGTTTCTGGGTTTCCTCCACTGAGTCTGCCTACCCAGCAGATGCCAGAGCTCATCCGGTCAATTTTCAAAATAAAATACCCTGTGCAGATTCCCGATCGTAAAACACACGCTATCAAACAGACAAAAAAGAAACCATTTAACTATGTAGCCTACTTAATCAAAGCACAAACGCAAGCGCTGATTACCAAATCAATAAACTCTAAACATGTCAGCAAAATCGGGCAGGCAATATGCCTGCCCGATTTATATGCTATTCTGAAATGCTCCCTGGGGATATTCAGCCTGGAGTTGGCGGAACAAAACTGGAGCAGAGAGAGCTGTGGAGAAGGTAGTAGAAGCAAAAAAATGACAAATAAAAAACAATTCAATGCTGAGACACTTCAAGTGGACACTGACACTGGGCTGGGGACCTAACAAAGCCGTGGCATAGCTGGAGTCAGTGGATTTAGACCGATACCACGACTGGTAACACGAGCTTGAAACATCACTCCTGTTCCGGCACGTTGGCTGTGGCCTTTCACACAGACATTGTTCTGCCTCTGTTACTACCAACATTCCCGGCTCAGAGGCGGATCAAAATGGACCCCCCCCCCCTTTCCAACTCAGTACCTTTCACACAGCGCAGCAAGCCACCCTATTGGCCGTATAATGACCGTATAATAATCCCGGAAAATTGGGCAGTGTGAAAGCGCCTATTGTCCTCTCAAGGGTCACATTTGTCGTGAATTTTGACAGCTTTCTGTTCTTTTTTTTAAGGTTTCTGGTCCACTGGATTTCAGGTGTAAGTCAGGGGATTTGTGGACAGAGGTAGAAGAGGAAGAGAGCCACATGTATAATAATGGCTTTTGTGGAGCTGTTTCCTTCGCGCGGCTGCATCTACAGCACAACTATAACAACAGCTGCTCTCTGACGTCAAAGTCGCATTGATTCCAACTTGAGTGTCCAGATGTGAAACATTTAATTCTGGTGAATATGTCAGGCAACTGGAAACAAAGCTTGTTTAGCCACGACCTGTCCAGACTCAGGCCGCATTTAAAAAGATCGGATCTGTAACGGCTTTGGACCACACATGAAAGTGGCCCAATTCCGAACTGGAAAAGATCAGATTCCGTGTGACTTGGCCTGTTCACACTGTCATAAAAAGATCAGATCTGGGTCACATGTGAGGTCACATTGGCCTGCAGTCTGAACGTAGCCTTTGTGACTGATTGGGAAAGTGTAAAAGGGGCAGAGTCCACACCCTGCTCTGAGGAAAGGCCCTCGGTTATGATTACAGGGCTTCTATCCTGCCAAGCATACCATTATTGTGCGCTTGTTTCTGAGGGGTGGGTTCTGTTTGGTGCTGGAAGAAGATTAGAAGTTAGTGGGTTGAAGGGCGAGGTTCTTGAATAAGGGTGGGTCCTGGTTATCTACAGGGCGGGGAGCGAGGGAGTGTTTGGCAGTTTCTCAGCATGAGGAAGAGGCTCTCCTTCGCCACAGGTGGCAGCCTCACTGTGCTGGACCGACAGCCCCACATCACACACTATGAGCTACACACAATTTGTTGATTACCATCATCACCACTTTTAAACCTGTGCTAATCTTCAAAAAATGGCAGATTAAAGAGAATAAATCTTGTAAAATGACACACCTGCACCAACTGCCATAATGTTAAAGCTTCTGTTCCAAACAAACAACAAATATGACAACACTATTGCAGAGATTTACACAAGATATCCTGTAATTACATGAATTAGCATTGATGTGTATAAGATACTTATACACATAACTCTTTCTCACTCACACACACATCATCATGGCATCGCATTGGCGAGTCCCTTTTTCTCTGACTCAACAGTGTCTCTTTAACAGTTGCAGCCTTTCTATTCATGTGAATGGTGAATAGGGGAATTCAAGAAGCTATGGGTTTTATTCACACACACACACATGGTAAAAGAGCTCATTAGCCTTTTAAGTAGGGATGCACCGATTGTTCAGCCACCGAAATTAATGGGCTGAAAATAGCAAAAAAAGTATTTTCAGTGTTCGACATAAGGCAAAAGACGAATACATTTTACGGAACAATTACGTTGAGTCTGAGAGAGAGGAAAAAAATTGCTGCTTGCAGACACTGTTCACCTGAATTGTCTCCTAGCACATCCACTCCATCTGTGGCTGACGTCTTAGAAAAGGACAGAACAGTCCTGACCCACTTTTGAGTGTTTCTGTCACTCTTTGTGAGAAGGCGATTAAGATAACCGCACCTAAATTTGGAGTGCACATGTATTAAAGCCTTTATGGTAACTCCACTGAAATGGACCAGTGCGAGACTGTATATGAAAAGGAGCTGACAGGCAGGTTAGCGACTTTATCCTGCCAGTTTATCTATTGACAAAGACAAGTGTTGCAGTGTTCCCTGAAGGGAATTGGATTATGTTACATGTGTCCATTAAAAGTAAACAGACACATGTAATTTACTTTAACGGAGCACATTTTGACTATTGAATTTATGCAATGGTAAAAAAAAAGATAAAATAAAAGGAAAAAATGTGAATGTACTTGTTTGGCACATTTTTTGGTCTTCGACTAGGAATTTTCATTTCGGTGCATCCCCACTGTTAAGTGCTGTGAATGCTGTGATGGTGAAGAGAGAGCTTTACCACAAAGTTCTCAATTAACATCACACTCTTAGTTCTGGGTGTATCCTTCACTCGTAGTCGGTTTGTGGTGAGCAATCAAGACAATTAGTTTCCTCTGTAAGCATAATCCATACTCATGCTCCCAAATGTGCTTGCTTGAGAACCCATTTAATTTACTTACTTTCTTGTGGCTGAATTGTTTTTGTTTCTGTTCCCTCCTTCACCCATCTGTCCCATTGCTTTGCCTGCATTGATGCTGTTTTACCACAGAGATAAAAAAAGAAGTTAAGTCATATTTTATGATTACAAGCTTTATGTTGTGTGCAGAAGAGCGAGATTGTGGACGCGAGGAGAATGCAGGCGATTCACTAGAAGAAAAGGGGCTCAGCCAACTCAGATCCTCCATTTTGGAGGCTTAGCAGTGTGACTGACAGAGAGAACAGGTCTGAGTACAAAACCATATTGCCACCACAAACTTGACTCTTGACATATGGTAAGAAAGGGTGGATAGGTGAATGGCTTTTCTCTTTATTTAAGCTCTGGGTCTGGGTTTCATTGCTTTTGACTGGGCCAGTGCTCACCCAAAAATATAAGGGTAATAGGGGTCACAGAGATGGTTTGCGACAAATAGATAGTCCAAGTGTTTTAGTGTTTTCTCACTGCACTGCATGTGTGTGTGTGTGTGTGTGTGTTTGTGTGCATGCATTCGTGAATTTAGGAGTCAGCACCCATTAGTCTTGATGGAGTGAGGCAGCAGTAGGAGGTCACACCAAGAGACCAACTGTGTTTTCTAGGGGCCGTTGTTTCAGTAGGAGAACAAAGTTTTCTATATGGTTGTGTTTATGTGTCCTTTCTTGTCCTGGTAAAACTAGACTAAACTCACTGGACTGAATTACAGCACTGACTGCCTGGCCAACGGGTTTGGTCTGTATGACTGTTCGACTATATGGTCGACTTATTGACTGGCTAACTGACCAGCTGAATGACAAAGTGACTACTAAATACCCCTTGCAGAAGCAATTCTTCACTGACCATTTGTCTTTTGTCTGTTTTATTATGGCACCATAAAACTCTGGAGTGAGAGAAGAACCCTAAAGAGATGGAGCTGTAAATAGACAAGCTGTGTGTGACTGTGTGTGTGTGTGTGTTGGAGCGGCAGCAAGAGAGAGTGAGAGAGATGCTTCATTAAATCCTTTGTATTTCATCCTGTGCCTTGTTCTAAGGCCATCCAGAGCTATAAAGGAAAGAGAGAGAGGCAGATGGAAAAGACAAAAACATAAAAGATTGAGCTACAGTGGTCCTTTCCATTCTCATCGACTCCCCATCCCATCTCCTTATTCTTGTTAATAAATCTGCAAAATCTACCCTCCTTATCTGCATTGCTTGTTAGAAAAACTGAAAAGAAAAGAGTAATTTTTGTACAGCTCATTTATAATTTCAGGGCTTTGTATTAGCTGTGTTAGATCCAATATACTCCTTTGTTTTGGTTAAATGGTCTGGAACACAAGTTCATGTAGAAAAAAAAGAACCTGCAGATATCTTTGGAAAACCATTAAGTTAGTTCTTGTCTTCTTTAAGGCTTCTCTAGCAAAAGTTATTCTGTTTGCACCTTGTACCTACATACTGCACCTTGTTGTTAAGCAAAAAATACCCCCTTCAACTGTGGTTGGCTCTGGTAATCGCTGAGAACCGCAGTTCAGAGAGTATACTTGGCTATTAAAAGAGAGAAGACTTTAAGGATGAGTGCAAAGTAATTGGTTTAGCAATGTATATCTGGTTCACCCCCCTACCTACGATAATGAGTGCTTGAGTCAGATGGCCTCCTACCCTGAGTTACGGTTCTGTTTTCTCTACCTCCTAAAAGGGAGTACTTCAAAGTCATGTGTCACACATTAACAAACCTTTCAAGGTGCCACATGGTAGAAATACTGATATGCGCACAAATGTTTGCACATACACTCATGCACAAACCTGAACATGGACAAAAGAGAGAGGATGAAAGTAGTTTAAAGCTTCAGGATGGGTGAAGGGGATGACAAAAATAAGAGGGAAGAGGGAGAACACGAAAATACAGTGGAGAAGGAGGAAAATTACAGGAAGTCGAAAACAAAGCGAAGAGGAGAGATGATAGATGAAGATTACATGTATTGGCCATTTAGCAAACGGCATTGATATACAGTTTTTTCCCCCCTCAACACAAACACACTCAGACATAACAATATCTACTTATCAGAAAACTCAATTATCATAGCTGTTATTACAGCAAAAGAAAGCTGTCAACATTTCAACTTCAGTGACAAATGAAAAACTTTGCGGTCAATAGATAATGCTCGTTTGTAATCGTCTAGTCCTGTCAACAAAAGCTTTTACAGTTTTTTTTTGGGGGGGTGGAGGGGTGCGCCTTGCTTTGTGTGCGTGCGTGTGCGTGTGGATTAATTCCTGCTCTTTGTTGTGTCGTGCTAAATGAAAGACAGTCAGTCATTCGGGTTGACTGTTATTGACAGTGAGCCTATTCATCCCTTGGCCTGTTCTTCAGCAAATAAATCTTAAAATTCAAAATGATTTCAAGACAACAATAGCGGTTTTGTTCATATATGTTTTTATTGTTCAGTCACAGTGCCTGCGGCCTGTTAGCAGTATTTGATGAGTCTTTGACCCAGATTTCTGCTTGATGGATTAATGATCAGACAAGATCACTCATGTCCCCTGTTAGCGATCTAAAGGTGACCTGACACCAACGCATGTTACACTCCCATGGTCTGGTGCGAGTGCGTGTGCATATGCACATGCGTGTTTGCCATTTTGTATGCGCTTTAGAGACAGTGCACGTGTTCTCTGCAATGTGCTCAGTCAAGCTTGTATGATAGCATTATATGACCATAAGAGTGTGTGTGTGCTTGTAACTGTCTTCTTCTTTCGGTGTCATCAAGCCATTCAGTGCACATGACAACATTACAAAGTAGTGTTTATGTGTGTGTGTGTGTCACTGTGTGTGTGCGTGTTCGCCGTCTGTTAACACTCTTTAGTAGGTCTGGGAAATGAAACAGCTGTTGACCCTCGATTCTCTACCACCAATCTCAGATGCTGTCCATCAGCCAACGCTCCTCAATCAATTAGCGTCCACTAATGTCTCCATGTGTGTGCAGTGTGGTGGGGGATGCGGTCAGCCATCTCATTGAAGTGGCAGCCCCAAATCAAATTTGCGAGCCGGAGTAGCAACCCCTCATTTCCCTTTCTCATCTTTTCTTGCTCAGTGTACACACACACACACGCACGTGCACACGCGCACGCACACACACAGATACAGAAACACAGTAGATGTTGAATGAAGACATGTTAAGTTCACACTCACACAAAAACACAGGGTTTTTCCTGAGTATTGAAAGTACAACTGGAATCTGTCTGGACATTACGACTAGAGAGCCAGCGGAGCACCTGTGGATCAGCTGTGTGCAGTGCTTGTGGACCGGTAGCCTACTCATCGATACACATTATTACATTTTACTCTTTGGCATACCGTGACTTTTTCTTGCGTACTGGCACTTCTCACAAGCTGCCACAACTCTTTGAAGAGAAAGAGTAAAGGCCGATTTATACTCCTGCGTAGGGTTTACATGTGTACCTACGCCGTAGCCTACGCACATAGCCATGCATTTAGACTTGTGCGTAGGTCTGTCATTTTGCGATTACACCCCCAAACACTACTCGGCAGAAGCGCTGCAGTGTCCACCGTGTTGACTTTTGTCGGCCCAGGAGGCTAACTTCTGGTTTAGCACTCCGCTAACGTAAAGAACCGAGGGAAACCAGCTATTTGTGAAACAGTTGAATTTTAACTAATAAGCTGTTTAAATGATACAAATACTGTAAAAACTATAAATTAGGCAGACTATCCAAATAAAGTGTAACCTGTAAATATAATCAAATGGCCAGAAATAACAAGAAAACGCACAGATTTTGGTCATAGGGTAACTCACTGCCATTACTTTACATGTACAAGCAGACACACACACACACAAACACACACAGACACACACACATGCTGAGTCCAGAATCTGGTTATATCCTCATGGTAGATTATTATGGTAATCTGACGACTCCAGGTGCTAAATCTACCAGCTGCAGGAAATAGGATTTTACTGGAAGCAATACCATCCGTCCATCCATACATACCCAACCAGAGATATGTCTGTGTTTACACACCCTTTAATAAACCTGGTGTCTTCTATTTATTCACTTATTTGCATTCATCAATCCTCCCTACATCACAATTTGTCCGTCCGTCCATCCGTCCGTCCATCAATCAGGTCGGCCAGCCAGAGATCCATCTGTCTATCCTTTCCTCAGAACGACGCTGAGAAAATAGGATTTTCTCCAGAAAGCAACTGTGTATTCCTCCTTTTCCCTCAATCCTCCATCCATTCACATGTTCCTTTATCTCTGCCAGACAGCAAAAATAGGATTTTCCCTGGAAGTAACTCCAATTATTATATCCCCCCCTCCCCTACTGATCCTCGCTTCCTCTTCCTCCCTCTTCCTCTCTCTTTCCCATAAATATATGCGTAACTACAACAGTACATTTGTTTCCCTGTAACTCCCTCCCTAATTTACATCATCAAAGTGGCAATCCTCAAGTTTGTCATTTTTGAATTTTGGTTTCTGTAGGTGGAGTTATTTTCAGTATCTCTGCTTTTACAGCGCATGCTTACTTCCCACTTATGCCTGTATTTATTCCAAACACAACAAACTCATAACTTCCTGTATGCCACAGGGTGCATCGCCATTGTCTCATATCACAACGAAGCAAAATGGACTTTCATTAATTTAACTATTCACAGATGACAGAAAAATGGGACTACCACCAAGAACTCATGCCTGCTTCCCTCTTTCATCTTTCTTATGTTCAGACTAGCAATAGCACTTTATTAAAAACCTTATTTCGTGTGTTTACATACAGTTAGATAACTCCAGCACTTGTAGCACACAGAATAACTTTAATGTGTGACTTTATTGTGTGATATTACAAGTCTGTGTAATGTGAATGGTGTAATACCATTTACCTTGCAAGATGTAAGATGAAGGACTAAATGATTTTAGCTGTGAAAACTTGACAGAGTTGTAAAATTGTGTATCTGCTGTGCTGTTTTGTGCTTCTGACCTCATGGCATCCCATTGCTAAACTCAACTTCCTGACTTTTATTTTGTCTTCTCACTGGTACCTGTAGCCTGTAAATCCCACACCGACGCAGCCTCTTTTCACATTCTTATTGTCAATCTTTACATGACCGAGTCTAATATTCCTCTCAGTCTCCTTTACACCTTAAACGAAAATTTCTGTGTGCAGATATTGCGAAGCCAAGCCATTTCTTCATCCCTCGGTTCTGCCAACCTTCCATCCCATCTCACTCTTCCTACCGTCAATCCCTCCCTCCAATCCTATAAGTATGGTTGTATAAAGGTCAAAATATTTTCCATTTCAGTCCTCTATAGGAGACGGAAATGTCACCCGTACTGTATATGAGCTCAAGAAAAGCTTGGAAATAAGCTGTGTGGACAGTGCAGGCTCAATGGGAGTTCTCTCTCTCCCTCTCTCTCTCTGTCTTTTGCATGTGTGTAGTTAGTGTTTCACTTCTAGCTCTCTGTCGTGGTCAAACATGATCTTTGCAACTAATAGTCCCCAGGTATAATAAAACAAGCTCAAAATTATTTGTGTTACATTTCCTTATTGAAACCTTACTGTGAGGTAAACCTGATTATCTGTGTGTTTCCGTGTGTGTGAGTGTGTGTTTGCTTGTGTGTGATTGAGTATTGTTTCCCTTAATTACAAGCTAAACAACAGCCAGATCACTTCAAAGTGTTTACAGTCAACATTAGCATACAGGGTATTGAAGAAGGGGAACATACACTGTCTCTCTCTCCCATAAAAATATAATTGAATGAACAAATAAAGGAAGGAAGGAAGTGAGGAAAGAAGGAAGGAAAGAATAGAGTTAGAATGTAAGATTAAAGAGAAAATTATATTTAACTGTGTCTCCTATAAGAAAGTAGAGCGAGGGAGAGTTGGAAAGTTTTACGTGGTAACACACAAACGCATGCAGTCTGTGTAATCATCCCTGTGGGGTTGGAGGCCATTTTTATCAGTGTTAGGTTTCCTGACCAATCATCTTATCAATGATCAGAGACAACTCTGTCTCTGCATTTGTGTGTGTGTTTGTGGTGGTGTGTGTGATTAAGCCATTACTGATAATCCTGTCAGATTGTATCAGCTAAAACAGCATGGGACCCCCGCAAACCCCCCCAAAAATGATGTGCTTTCCACAGCCCGAAGGATCTGCTCCTCAAACACAGTCAGACACACTCACACATCTCCCTAAGGCTCTTGTTATTGATCCTGCCATTAGACAGAGAAGGATGTGAAGATGCTGTACATCCTGTCATTGAAAGTATGTGTGTGTGTGTACTACATACTAGTGACCAGTGACCCGTGCTTCTCTGTACTCCCAGTGTTACAGTTGAGCGACTTACCCATAAACAGGTCTGTCTTTTGTTTCTCTTTAACAATACCAGCTCACATATGACTCTACTGTCTGCAATTGGAAGGTAGTGGATCGTGAAAACTGTGTGTGTGTGTGTGTGTGTGTGTGTGTGTGTGCGTGTGTTTCCCATTCACAAAAGTACAGTTTGTTCCAATTACTGAAGTTCTCTTGGTGGTGCCTTACATAGAGAAGAATGGGGAGACTAATGAACTGATCTGAAGTTAGAATAATAAAAGACTGAGGACAACAATAGAGGGGGGTGAATGGGGGGGCAGAGCTGGATGGGTGTGTGAAAGGAGGTGTGTAAACAGGGTTGTCTCTCCTCTCCCCCTTTCTTTTCACTATAAGCTGTCTTGTCTTGTCAAACAGTGAGTGATGGTGCTAAACACTGTCACACCAAAAACTAAAAGGTCAACTTTAGAGGGAACAGGGAAACAAATCCCTATGATCAGACTTGTGTACTGTAAGGAAGGTAACTAGTTAAAGCGGTAGCCAGTTCATGAAAGCTTTTTGCTTGTTTTCTGTTGTAGCCATTCTAAACACCCTGTGTTCAGTTAAGGCGGTCATAAACTCAAACAGAACAAGGTTGGAAAACGCATCATCCTCCATGCTGAAAGGCACAAGTTGTACATTTTAAGATTAGCTGAATTTGGAATGGGGAAGGAGACGTCTGAAGCTTTGAATATACTCCTTCTGTTTATCCAACTTTTGGCGGACTCCCACACGTGTACGGTAGATCAGTTGGTCCCATGGTAGCGTAGTGATTGCTCGGTCACAATAATTGGAAAGCTCGCGGACATCCGCACAGAGCCTACACGTACACCCTCTGATGACGATCTGCTGACCCTAGTGGTCCACCGCATACTCCCTGATCCAGAAAGTTTAACACTTACTTTAGAAGGCCAAAACATCAATGATCGGGCTGCAGAAAATAAAATATGAAATTTACAGGTAGCGCACATTTAGCTGCATCTCCCAGTGTGTAAAAACTGTATATGCCCCGGTTGTTTAGACTTGGACTATTCCTGTGAGTGCAGCCAACACAGAGGCGATCAGTGTGATTCAACAGCTCACAACAGTAGAAGAAAAATGATGAAAGTGGTGATGAAGTTGGCATTACTGACTGTTGGAAAGTCACAAAAAGTTGGGCCCCACTGTTTAAACATTGGAAGAAGCTTTTCACCGCTCTCAGGCAGTTTGAACAGATTGTCTTTTATGTCTTGTATTTATACTTCAACTTCAATTCAATAGAAAAAGACCAGTAGTGAGATCTTAGCATGAAAAACATTCAGTATAAAAGCACAATGATATAATATATACAGTGTATATATATTTGTAACTAGACGTACAGGCAAGTAAATTCTGACTAACTCTTCTAAGTAATGTAGACAACCTTACAACTGCCATTAATCTCATAAACTTATAATCACTCTTCAGCTAAAAGTCTATTTATACAGGCACCTTTTCATTCCTGAATGTGTCAACCAACTGTTGTGACAACATACATTTAATCCAACATCTATTCTTAAATATTATTAACACTTAAGTTATGAGCCAGAGATTCTTGCAACCCCTACAGACTACTGCAGTTTAATTGCAGTCCATTTGAGAGGGACTTTATCAATGCGACACCTACTCCAAAAGCACAGTAACAGTTCAATTACAAGACTCTGACGAGTGGTTACAAAGTCAGTTTGACATCTTTGCATTGCCTGTCATTTCCTCAGCAGTTAGCAGCACTAAGCTGCTGCTGCTGCTGTGCTACCAGCTGAGTCAAACATCCAGAGTGGACATCCTTATCTACAACCACGCAGAGAGAAAGAGAGCAAAGACACAGAGAGGGGGGCAAGGGGAAAAAATATGGTAAGCGAGAGCAGTAAATGAGAAAGTCAGACAGAGGGGAGACAAGAAAATGGTACAGGATGAAAGAGGCAGAGAGAAAACGAAGAAAGAAAATATGACACATATATGATTGTATGATTCCATGGATATAAAGAGGAAAGAGCAGGTAAAACATGGTTAAAGGATAGAGAGAACAAAAGAGGAAAAGAGATAGAATATATGGAAAGCTAAGAGAAAAAGCTGGACAATAAAGTTATTAGAAAGAGCAAACATTTTTCACCGACTGTGCTCATCTCGGACAGCCTACTGTGATCCCTGGACACTGCTTGTTTGTACAATATGTGTCCATGTATCAGTGAACGTCTGTGCTTGTGTGTGTGTGCGTGTGTGTGTGCGTGACTATGTGTATGTTTGTCTCTCTCTATCACCTCGGTGTCCTTGCTAATAGCTGAGTGGACTCCCTGCAGTATCCACAGGCTGTACTGTGATTATCACCACTTAGTGGCACACCCACACAGAAACACGCACATAGACATTGTGTGATAGACACAAATGTCCACACTCATGCACACATGTACACACACAAAACGCACATCAGGACAATCGTTTTTTTTTCAGAAATGTGTCCATATGATATACAGGTAAATGTGAAAAGTACATCTATATCCAGAATGTGTATTCCAAGTATAATGTATGTTGAATCTTGTACTTGCCAGCTCCATGTGTGTCTTTACACATTCATCCATGTGGTTCAGTGTCTGTGCAAGTGTGCATCCCTGCATGTGTGTAAATCTTCACAGATCTGTGTGTCTATATCTGTACTCTGCTATGTGTGTGTGTGTGTGAGTGTGTGTCCCTGTAGCATGTCTCAGCTCTGCTGTAAATGAGTATGTCAGTGCAGCCCATGTTAACTGTTGACACACTAATTTACTGTGGCTTCCCGTAAGACCTGCTCAGTAATATGGCTTATTGATGAGGCCACAGGGAGCATGTATGTGTGTTGTGCGTGTGTGTGTGTGTGTGTGAGTTTGCATTACTGAGTGGTTTCAGTGCTTGTGTACCCACGCTGGAGATGAAATACTTGCCACACTACCGATAAATATGGTCAGTCCATGGGTAATGTATGCACACATAAATATTTACTCTCTGAGTGCAAATGTGTCTGTTTGTGAATTTGATAGCTGTGGGTCAGGTGAAGAGTGAAATGTGTGAATGTTTTTGATTTGCATAGGGGGTGTTTCTAATGATTAGATTTTTCAGACTCTGCATTTGCTCTAAACGTATGATGACTATTTGTGGGAAGAAAATAGATGAGAGGGGAAGAGTAGAGGAAGAGGGATCTTGAACAGGAAATTGGACAGTGGGTGAAAAACTGGACAAAATACACAGCCGCTGCAGCGTCCCTGGAGTCTTGTGTCAACGTGTTGAAACTACACACTCTCATACACAGGTAAAAAAAACCAAACATCTAATACGCCCAAGAGAGCTTCCAACACTCAGACAGATATCTTTTAACTCTCTGACATGCAGACACATAAACAAATATGTATTCATAGACACACACACACATATATAAATATATGCACAGAAGTGAGGAGAGTTTGATGGACACAGAGCTGCTGGTCCTTCTGAGAGATTATGTGCCATTAACCTCAAAGATGGGCGGAAGGAGAGAAGCTGTGGTAAAGTGGTCATCAGGAGGACTGGGAGAAATCTTGGTGTGCTGGTTACATTTTGGTGGTTATTTTGGATTAATGAGCGACAGTGAGTGACTCAGCCCTGAAATTACCTTATATCTCAAGAATAAGTGTCTTGATATTCAGTAGTATTTTTGATGAACAAAAAACAACAAAGTTTGCAGAGGGCAGTGCAAATATGTTGTTGCAAAGTTGCAAATATAGCAATGTTATTATCACATTTCATATCCAGGTTTTGGGTCATTGTACTTTTGTCCCTTCTGAGCCATCATTCGATAGTACATCATGACTAACAGGAATCTGTAGAAACTGGTGGTCCCCTTAATGGTGATAACAAAGGGAGGAAGAGAAATGACTCCATGTTTTAAATAGCCCAGTTCTAAGAATGAATTAAGGTTACTTTCAGTATAAGTTCAGACTGGAAGTCATTTATTCAGTTTCCATGGTAGTTTCTAAGTTGATTCTTTAAATTCAGTATCCACATGTTGTTTTGGAATTGGGTCAGACAGAAGCTTTTATTGGTTTGTGATTCATTTCTTATAGCCAGGGACCTTATTTTTGCAGGACCCTTTGCTTTGTTGGGCCCTTTCCAAAAACAGTAATACTGTTGATTAAGAAACTTAATAGAAAAGGAAAAACAGCTTCATGCATGGGGGGTCTGAATGCGGTTAGTCTGCATCGCTTAGCTCCCAAAAGTGAATCCCTCTTGGGATGAAAGGGGGAAAAGAGAGTGTAGAGTGGCAATGTGTGGAGAGAAGAGAGGAAAAGCGAGGAAAGGTAATGAAGAACGAGATGAAATAAGATGAAAGAGAGAAGGACAAATAAAGGGTAAAAGGAAAACAAATAGAAAATTTGGTATTAAATAAGGTATGAGTGAACAAGGAAGGACAACTTAGAACCGAAAAGGTCACAAAAATTAGATGCACAACAGGGATAGTGTCGGAAAAACAAAACTAACAACACAATTAGAAAGCATTGAAATGATAGAAATTAATGCACTAATCTTTCATCAAATCAACTGAACATGAGAGAGCGATAGAAGCTGCAGTGTGTCGGCAAGGTGTGGACAGGGCCAGCAGACAAGTTCTTCCCCTGACGCAGAGCGAGGATCACCTTACCCTCCACTGGTTTCACAGCTCTGTTGCAACTGTGACGGCCCCTCTGTGGCCTGAGTGTGTGTGCTGTGTCAGGTACTGCATTTACCCATGCTGACCTATCCATGTGGTGTTTGTGCTCGAGGAGCTGATTGCCGTGCCTACCCAGATCTGGAGCACCTGGCCCCAGTGCTCCACCGGAAAGAAAAGCTCCACCTACCAGATTGACTCGCTCTCTCTCATCTTCCCTGCCAGCTCCTGCACATTGGTTTGTTTAAATGTCTGTTTTACTTTTACACCACAACAATTTTTGCACACATCCACACCCACACTACTGAAGCTGCTGACTCACTCACCCCATATTTGAAGTTTCAGGTCAGTTTATTTTCTTTTATAACAAACACCTGGTATTTATTGACATTGTGTCTTTCCCGTTTTTGTCATTGGCCTTGAGGCAACACACACACACACACACGCTCACTTTAAAAAAAATGTATTTGGATTTTACTTTACTTCTCTCCATTTGTTGACTGAACTCACAAGTGTAAGGTAAGGCCTGTAAACAATCTAGCAGTTACTAGTGAGCGAGTAATGGTAGAGAAGAAAAGACATCTCTGTGCTGTTGAAACGATCTCTGGCAAGGGAGACACAAAAAAAACACAACATCAATAACTGCTTAGAATCACGCCGAAACAAACTTTTTACAGATTGTTAGATGTCTGTTTACCTGGTGTATGTGAATGACTAGCATATCAGAATATCAGCTTGTGGTTATTGATCATTAAGGGGCAGGTTATACTCTCAAGTGTCCAACAACATCATTGCAAATCTGTTTTGAGCGGCCACACTGGAAGGCATTCATAGTGTTGCACTAGGTTGTTCACGTTAAAAATAATAATAGACAGGGAATAAATAATAGACAGAAATAAAGAGTGTAGAGAGAGAAGTTCAAATCCTGCTCCTTCCACACCTCAGCACAACTGGCCTAAGTGTGAACATCAAATTGCTGGCTTTGAAAAGTTGCAGAAATGGTCGGACACAACCACCGAAGCTCTACAGGTGAAAAACAAAAATAACTTTACAGAAATGCACCTCTTGCAGGTAGGCAAGATAGAAGACAGATGTGTGTAAGGGTGCAAGAAGTTATTGCAAATACATCTACAAGCAAATGCAGAATCAGAATCAGAAATACTTCATTGATCCTTGAGGGGAAATTCTGTAAAAGGGAAGTGGAAGGGGACACTATTTCTCTGCATTTAACCCATCCTATTAAGGAGCAGTGGGCTGCCTTCGTACGCCGCCCTGGGAGCCGTTCCGGGTTAAGGGCCTTGCTCAGGGGACACCTTCGGCGCTGGTTCGTGCTGGACTTGATCCCGAGACCCACCAGTTTCCAAGCCAAGTCCTAACAGACTGAGCTAATGCCACCTCATCAAATTCAGGGCATTCAGCACTATTAGTGGTCCAGATGAAATCCTGCAAGCCGATGTCATCCGGCAAAATGCTGTAGTGGCCAATTGCTTACGTGGTAGATTACTTTGCAGCGTCAATGATGTCTTTCTACTGCTTACCTCGCGATTCGTGTGACAAAAGATAAAATAGTTGCCGCTGTGAGAACTTACAAGACTTGTAAAACTCTCTGTCTCAGAGTATTATAAACCCATGTGCGGTGTTTTAGTGTCTGACACATCTTTAAACAAATGTTAATCAAACTGGACTTAATAATCATTAAAATTGTGTTTCTTAACTGTAATGCCAAGTTAAGATATTTGACAATCACAGAAACAGAGCCCTATATATTTATTAACATGCTATGAAATTAGACCGTTGCAGGTTTTCAGTGAGGGAGAAACACTGGGACTGTGTGAGCACAGGCAGCTTTTCTGTCCATTCTAAAATGGATTCTCACTTATGTCAGTGGTGACTTTTGGGAAACCCAGTCCATTGCTTGGCAGGCAGAAAAGGTGTCATGGATTAGCATATCCTAGTTTCACAACATACTGTTGCAAGTCATACAGAAGAATGCGTGAAGAGAAAGCCCAGAAGGCTTAGGTCCATGTGGTGGATTGGTGTAAATTCAGAATGATTCACAAGACGTTATTGCTTACTTTTCCTGTCCAAGGTCTCCCAGCCAACTTGTGGACACTAAGATTTAAGACACTTTTTACGTTCAGCAAGCTCTGTTCTTATCTGATACCTAAACTCAGATTATAATTTCACTTCAATTTAAGGTCCTGAATGCCTCTATGGATAAAATATTGTTTTCATGTAAATCTTTAAATTTCAAATTAATAATATTTTAATGTTAAAATAAACATCACTGCAAAAACTTAAGGTAAATAAGGCTGCTTTTGGTCCCTACGAAGGCGCAATTTGCTGCACCTACCTGTTCTTTATTGGTCAAAACAAGACATTTCTAATAGCTCACTGGAATGTTACAGTGATATTAGCATGTGATTTCTCTGTGCTCTCAACAGTTGACAGATTCCAGTTGGGCCAAGGTGGGTTTAGTTTCAGTGGAGAGACACAGGACGAGGGGAGAGAGGGACTGGTTAAAGAGTTTGTACGACTAGAGGGACCCAAGGAATGAGTAGGGTGACTGTTACTCTCTCTTTCACACACACACACACACACACACACACACACACACACACACACACACACACACACACACACACACACACA
>JAPMOB010158649.1:0-20701 GCA_029875015.1 Lepomis gibbosus
CGGGGTGGGGGGTGAGAGGGAATGGATACGAAGAGCTAACAGCAGGGTGTATCAGTCAGTGGAGGGTGAGTGGTGAGATGGGAGATAGGAGAGAGGACAGATAAGGCCCTGGCCCCAGGCATCAGCCGTTCTGTGTTTCAGGAAGCTGAGGACCTGATTTTTTTCCCACACGCAAAGTACAAAGAGAGAAGTCTGATTTTTTATTTTTTTTTATGGTTTGAACTCAGTTTTGTCTATAATACATTTTCCTGGATAAATCCCATGCCAAAACCAAAGTGTTATGATTGGATTGGACTTGGACTGACAAAAAGTACAGTGTATCTGACTTTTCTCACAGGGTGTTGTCCCGTCCTCTTACCTGGTCTTGACAGGACTGATCTCTTTGTAGTAGCTGTGCATGTTGTGGTAGAAGAGGCCAACGATGGTGGTTTGAGCTAAGGGGGAAAAAAAACACACACAGTAGTGGAACGTGAAGGGCATGGGCAGTTGGGGCTGGGAATGTAAAGCAGTGCTGCTAAAATGCTCACACTGAAGGGAAGTTAATTAACGCTGCCCTGCCGCCTCACTCTGGCACCAGCAGGCTAATGGGATGGCCATATACTCGCACAAGGGTGAAAGGGAGAGGGCTGCAAACCACATGGATGTTGGGAAATCTTATGAAACATCGACATGACTTCACTAGGAGAGCAGGAGGTCCGGTCCCCCTCCCCTAATCTGACCTATCATCTGGCTCTGTCTCACTTCAATACTGCAAGATAAACAATGAAATTGGAGGAAACCCTTAATAGTCCTGTTCCTCCTTTCAAAGGCCCTCTACACGGGCTCCCACTGACTGTGACAACAAAAGCTCGCTGATGTCAAACAAATGCGGTGCATGTGCTGCTGGAGAGTTTTTAACCACCCCAAAACATTATTTCAACAGAATGCCCCCCAGCAAGTCCCACAAGAGATCTCAAGGTGGCCAGTTTGCTTGTACAACTCTCCAAAGGAAGAGAGAGAATAAGCACAAATTATACAATAAAGGATCCAAACGCACCAATGTGTTGCATACGCTCAACTTAATTAGCATATAAACCCACCCCCCTTGGAGCATGTCGTTCAGCCAGGTATTCAGAGCCGTGAGTTCATTTGGTCCTGGCTCTAATGTGTCAAGCAATAACATATATTCCATTTCTGATGGCAGTCCTTGATGAGTTATTAAAATGGTTTATACCATTGATTGTATGTCAACGCAGCGCATGCAGTGGCCAGGTAGAGCCAAGGGAATCTGACCTGAACACAAAGTCAAACAAACAGGCTTTTAATGCCCACCGTAATTACTGCTCTCCCTCACTCCACTATGTGAGTCCATTCTTTTTAATGACAGAGGAAAGTGGAGAAAAAGTGCTCTCTCTCTCTCGTTCTTTCTGTTTTGAATAAAAGGGTAACTGCCAACATTAAAGTCATAGCTGGATTTCTACAGTGCACCATTAAGTCACACAAAAGCTCTCATGGCACTACTGTCCTACACTGTATGCTATGTTAGCAGTCTTAAATCTTAGCATAATAAATTACTGGCCAATAACAAAAGCCTCCCAGCCGGATAATTTTCTCTTGGCAGAATCTGAGCACGATTACTGTGCAGTATTCACACTTTTTATACAGAGAATCCTCAAGCTAAGACAGGTCTACTTGGTGCAACCCTCAAGTCACGTCGCTGAACGTCTGTAATTTGTAATATGTGCACTTACACTGCATGGTGAAAGCTTCTCCGGGCACAGAGATGTAGTTCTTCCCCTGCGTGGGGAAGCGGTAATGCGGCAAGTTGTAGTTCTGAGGGAATTTCATCAGAGAGTAATCTGTGGGGGTCAGAGGTTAGAAAAAGCAAAAACTGCTGAGAAAAACAGACTGAGAAGCAAGCAACAAGACACATCTGCTTTAGCGGGGTGGATAAAAGATGTGAAGCGGCCCTTGGCTAAAGCTAGAAAGCTTAGTGAGCAAACAAAATATTATGCAAAAAAAAGACCCACACCCGTGAGAGTGGAGAGGGTTGACCTCTGCTTATCTGAACCGCGTTTGTCCTCTGAATAAGAAAACTAATGATGTCAGCTTGACGCTCCATGCCCTTCTGCCGTAACAGCGTCCACACAAACTACAAACAGTGAGTCACCTTATGGAGAGCTGACAACATACTGACCTGCAACAAAAGATGTTCCTCCAAGGGAGATGAGAGAGTTTGGGC
This sequence comes from Lepomis gibbosus, assembly GCA_029875015.1. Taxonomy (NCBI): domain Eukaryota; kingdom Metazoa; phylum Chordata; class Actinopteri; order Centrarchiformes; family Centrarchidae; genus Lepomis; species Lepomis gibbosus. The sequence continues at coordinate 2,222 of JAPMOB010158649.1, forward strand.
TGGGCTCCAGGTTAGTCACCATATGTTCCATCACCCTGTCCGTCGTCTCGATCAGACCGCTGACCACAGGGGTGGGCTGCTGCTCAACAATGACCCAACAGAAAGATGTTCACAATCAATCCACAGTTGCTGCTTTCAATGTTCAGCATTGCTTCGTGCTGATCGATTAATTGGTGGTCACATCTTTATAATGTGTAATCTATAATGCTAATCTGTGTAACAGTAACACAAGTGGAGAACAGTCATGAAGTCAGGGAACTGATGTAGTAATGTCCGTTACACAGAAGCCAGCTGTACCAGACAAAATATTGAATTGAGCAATTGTCTCACTTTAGCATTAGTTACAAATATAACGCATGTGTTACACTGCAACAACATTTCCAATACAACAGTAATAATAATAAAAATACAGTGTTAGATTTAAGAACCTTAATAAAGACTCAAAGCATGAATCTAATCGGGAAAGTTAATCACAATGGGCTTTGCTGCACACGGTATCTACTGTCCCTGTTTTGCGTTCTTGTATGTGAACATCTGTTTCAGCTTGCTCCTACAAAAACAAGCATACTTGTTCTGAGCACTCAATGTACTGAAACCACACACTTGTTCAGAATGTCTTTCTTCTGGCTGCAACGTGTTTGTGTATAAGAGCCCGGAGATTTGGCCATGACGAGTGTACAGTCCAGGAACTTGCAAATTTATATGCAAAGCATTGGGTAGTCTCTCACTTTCTAGTGAGCGGGACTGTCTTATACAATTTGCACCACTATATTTGACTACATACTCTAATCCTGTGCGGGTACACTTCCAGACTCTGCTATTGCTGCTGGCACCACCTGAGCCAAAAATACGTGGTGTTAAAATCTCAAACTCATGGATCTCTAAAGTGTCTCGGCTTAAAGTATTGACCAAATTGCATATGTTACATTACGTCATGTTTGAACATTGCAGCAACAACAACAGTGTGAATTCATTTACCTCTGGAAACCCTGGAGAGGACAGCACTTCTTCCACACTTTTGAGAAAAGCCTGGGTGGAAGAAAACGGACATCACGGAACTGTTGCATCATATTCACATGGGTGGGCATTGTGTCTGTGTGTGAACTGGTTTTGCATGTGTTAACGTGTGTGTGTGTGTGTGTATGTGTACGTATGTGTTGGACTGTGCTCCAAGACCTGAGTGAGGTTGTTGGCAGTGTTGTGAGGAATGGTCCTGTTGGGCAGCGCCTTTAGGAAGCCCAACACTGGCATTGGCTGCGGCTCCTGGGAGCTTTGGACCTCCTCACGCTGACTGCTGACGACAGGAGCACTCACTTCTGTGGCTCTCTGGGGAGACAACACATCAGGCTTACTATCAGAAGGCAGCAAGTTCCAACATACACAGGATGTCTAGTGAGTGAAAGCCTGATTTTGGGGAATACTCTTTAGAGAAGTGATTCATTGTTGCTCTTTTTCAGCCTAGCGCCCTACAGGGAGCCATTTTGTGTGTAGTGTTAAGCATCTGTCTCCACTTTCTTTATCCGTTTTCTACCTCCAAAGCCCTTTAATAAACATGTGCTCACATGTGCTCTCAATATCCTCTTTTTCCAGCTCCTCTATCTTCAAAAGGAAACAATAGCTCAATAAGAAATGAACTGTTTGCATTTCAATTGAAAAGCTAAAGCTAACCAAGCAAAACGCCCAAACTCGATGATCTTTGTGTATATTTTGGCTCCGAAACTGACAAAATTTTCGCACCATTTCGTATATATACATTTATATTTAGGTACCACATCTATGTTTTGTTGACCAAAGAGGCCTGCAAAGTCAAATAGTTGACAAACGTACGACTGTTGGTGTAGTTGAAGTGACTTCTGTGGAGACTCTTGGTGTTGTGGCAGAAACCATGTCCTGACCTAAAAAAAGACAATACAAAGGGCTCTTGGTTATAGATTAAAAAACCACAGTGGTGACATGTATAGATTGTTTTACTGATTTTCTATTTTGGCTATCCCTTGCTTTCCATTTGAAAAACATGTTTGTTATTTTGTTGTTAGGTTCTTGTTGAACCTGACCAGGCTAGGCTGCTGTAATGTAGCTGGATTTTATCACAATACAGCATACAGTTTATGAGGTTGGATCATACCAAGTCATGAAAGGAGATAAATTCCAACCTCCAAAAAACTGGGATAATCAACCACATAATTCTCTGTCACTAGCCTCTGTATATTGCTAAGATACATTTTATGTCTTCACTGTCATTTAATAAAAACAGCACTAACTAGCTACCAGAAAATAGCCATATATGGATGTACATTAGAGGTATCAGTCTGAACCATTCCTGCTCTTCTTTGGTTCAATGCAACATTTTATATGTGTGCCCTGGAGAAGTAAAAATATTTTTCTGTAACCATAACAGTCAGGCCGTTGTGTCTGGTAATGTCTGTGGAATATATTACTTTCGGTAACAAATCAAAGCACGGTAAGAAAGTGCGCACTTTATGCTTCATGCATGTGACGAGTTGAAGGTTTAGCAGTACAGTAATAGTTTTCATATAGAGGACTATGTGTATCTATTGTGTGAACAGAGAAGACAGTGTGCACCCTCACCATTCAGTATCTTTCCTACATAACAAAAGGTGATTCAGTCTCCTTGCTAAGGTTTTTCATCAGACTTTGAGCTTTTCTCCGCCTACTGTGAAATTTAGTAATACGGATTATCACTTAGCAGATTTATATTATTATTAAGTTCTCATGAAGGTCAACATTTATGAGAACATTTTTGTCCATTTATGGCACTCTACTGACCAAATGAGGTAAACAGTAAGAACAAAAACAGTCAGGAGTCTGAGGGTTTGTCCTAGCGTGTTATAACCTACCACATTTAATCAAAATAACCTGCCCCCTGCAACCCAACATGCCTCTGCACTCTTATAAATACTTATAAGGCAGAACTATTTGAGCTGTTGCACTTAAATGGTGGAAGGTCACGAAAATGTTTTGTGCAAGAAGAGCCATTTGACAAGGAGCTGGGCTACATTAGTTTAATATCTCGTTGTTATGCATGAATGCTGTGGGTGGAATATTCTCGGACGGAAATTGCTTTTTAACCCCTGTTTCCTCAGCATTACAGATATGCCAAGTCCTAGAATGACAGGAAATACTTTCTAGTATAGCACAGCGTCCTACCTGTGGCTGCACCGTAGTAGAGCAAGATCTCTGTGGTTGAAAGAGCCCTTTCCCAGATGACAAACTCATCAAAGGCGCCTGTGACATAGTGACCGTATGCCCTGTCGTTGCCGGTTCCAATGACAAGGTCAGAGTACTGGTCGCCATAGATCTCTGAGGGGCCACCAGTTGTGTCATTTGCTGTGAAGGTCCCATTGATGTAGACCTTCAGACCATCCTTTTTTGTCCATGTGAAGAGAATGTGGTTCCAGTAAGGCCCTAAAAAAGGAAACATACTTCAGGATTAATGATTTCTGTAGAGTTGTAAATTGCAGCTTCACAAAATAAGCTTTGCAAATGTTTAGAGCAAAAGAAAGAGAATGGGGAAATGACCACAAACTGAGCAAGACCCAGAAATTCAGGTATTAGTACGGCTTTTCATCAAATATCAAATTGACAGTGACATAGTGGAACATCTGCTTTCTAAATTCTTCACAGCCGAAAAGAAAGATTATTTTTTTCTAACTCTTAATTTTGTTCAAGTAATCCATTTTCCAAAATGTCAGAAAATCTTGAAAATGTCTCATTGTAGTTTATCAGAGCCTAAGGTTGCCCATTCAAATAGTGTTTCCCCCCTAAAGTAGTCTAAAACACAAATATATTCAGCCTGCTGTCGCACATGATAAAGAAAAGTAACAGATTTGAGAAGCTGGAGCCGGGAAATATCTGCAGGCCTACCATGTTTGCCATGTTCACCGTCTTAGTTTAGCGTGTTAGCACGCTGTCGCATATTAATATATTAATAAATTGCACTAAACTCAAAGTACAACAAAGGCTGGTAGGAAATTCATTCCTTTTGCATGTATTTGGGCAAAAACATGTCAAGTATTGGACAATTTAAAATTTTGACCTGATGTGTCAGATGAAAAGTTGAGGGATCAACAAAGTTATTAAACTACAAGTGGCTTTTAACAATTTCTTGCTGATCAAAACAATTTCTGATTCTGTTGATCTAATGAATTCATCATTTTTTGTGTCAGCTCTAAGCCTTTAACTTGTCTGTATTTGTAAATCATGTTTTTCCACAAGAACTCCAGAGTCTGTTCTGGTCCTGCAAGCTCTTTTCAGTCAATTTGACAATACAAAAAACTTACTTCCCCTTGTTTATCTGAAATAAATTGACAATAAGGGGACCCCCAAAAGACAATCCATTAACTGTCTGAAAACACTTCTGCCAGAAGCGCAAAACAACCAAAACACATATTATTAGTGGTTAGAATATAAACCATATGTGTTAAACAACCCCCACGTAAACATTTATCTCTCTCTTTTGCACTTAGGAGGAGGGCTTTCTCTGCTTATAATGTTTTTAGCCTTCACTGACCAATTACAATGGTCACAGGGCACCTCAACGTTTAAGCTGTCACCCTCAAAGCCTTTCCTGAGAGAAGTGTCCTGAAACTTCAACATGTCACACTGTATGAGAACCAGATGGCGTTCGATCCTCTGTAACTGTAGCCCACACTTAAATAAAAACTGAGTTATGACGCCCTGTGAACACAACCTTGAGTCACTGCGGCAAAAACAAAGATGACAGAAATAATTTGCGAACATAATACTGATCTGTAACAGTTTCACGTCACCTTAAGCCATTTGTTTGTTTCCCAGTTTTGTCAAAACAGTTTACCAAATCATTTCGTCTCATTTAAATATTTTTTTTGTTTTGAGAATTGAATTTAGAGTATTGGTCACACTCTGACCTTTATTGTGTTTCAAATTTCATCTAACTTGAACTTCTCTAATCAACAAACATTATTGTATTTATGAGGGAAATGACTGCATGTCATTACACATCTAAGATAATTGTATGTTTTTTGATACAGCAAAAGATTTATAAAAGTCATCCTTGACTTGCCAAATCCACTCTCTGCGGCTGCATCTGGTTTCAGTTGGTTTCAATCATGAATGCAATTACATAACTAACAATTTATGCTTGAAAACAAACAAATATATATCTATCAAAATAGATCCCTCATTGGTGCCTATGGGAAATTTAACTAAAAGAACATACAGTACCTGGAACTTTGATGTTGGCCTTCCACCTGTGGTTGTTGCCTCGAGTATAAAACTCCACATATCCTCCAAAGGGATTGGTGTAGACTGAGAAGCCATTGGAGATAACTTTGCCACCAGAGGCTACGGCAAAACGGGACTCTGCCTCATGGTTTTTCCAAAAAAAGGAGAAGGTAATCCCTAGCAAATGACGAAAAACAAATTGTAGCCAACAATTCCTGAAACGGTTTGAAAATAATATGTTTTGCCATGTTATCGTATGCTTAAACTGCAGTGAACTCACCCTCAGGGCCACACAAAGTAGGGTCACTAATGCAAGAGTTCTGGTAGTTTCCAAAGTGGAGAAAGGTGCCGCCATTATCTCCATTCAGAAAGATACCCTTGTTGACCATTCCTTCAACAATATCTGCAGCACAGCACAAATCAGGGGCATCATTTTGCTTGAAAATTAGGAGCATTGTCTGCAAGCCAGGAGAGCCACTTAAGTACCAGAATATTCAAAATGTTTAGTTTTCTGTTCATCCAACAAATTAAATTATTCAAAGTCCCTTAATACTGTAGTAGACAAATCATAAATTGTTTTAGCAACTGACGAACTTGACGGTTTTGCGGCTTTTCTGGTTTCCCGTAAATGGATCAATACGTTACAGTCCTGGTTGGAACAAAGCTAATTAACAAAAAGAGCAGTAATTCCTCGTCTTGTGTTGCACGGACAAAAGACTGAACAAGGTGAAAAGTGTGAAATGCCCAGCGCAAACGTGTGTACATTCAGAGAGGACAACAGAGAGCAGTCAGTGATGCACAAATGAATTTCAGTGAGCAGAAAGTGATTGATCCTCACCTACTGTTGCAGAAATGTTAGTGTAGGCAGAGTCATTGGTATACACATAGGAAGAGTTATGGGAGGAAGGGAGCACAGTGTGGTTGTGGATTCTGAGAGCTGGACAAAGACAACGGAGAAAAACTGTGATTCACACGTATATAGACACATAACAGAAGACACAAGAGAACAGTGATAAGGAAGACAACAGGAGGGACGTGGTGTGCAGGTATGAGACAGAGTGATGCTGAGTGCACAGTGGCGGTGCTCAAAGACGTTCAGCTCTGTTCCTCATAACTTGAGGATGTTCCTTAAACTCGGAGACTCCACACATCATACTCAAGTCTATACCTGATCCCTCTTTAACTTAATTTTTTTTAAATGAAAACTTTTTTAACACTAGAAAACTGCAATATAGCTGAAAAAAGTCAATGCATGTGAAAGGAGTAACTTTCTTTCAGTTCTTCACTAATTAAAATGCTGAAAAATTTCCTATATTTTACCACCTCCAGATCATTGATACTGTATGTAAAGTATTGCAGCATTACAAATTGCAAGAATACATCACACATCAGATATTCTGTCCTGTAATCAGTGATAAATCAGTCAGCCAATACAAACGCCCTGAACAGAGCAGCAAATTTAATAACCATAATGGCTGTGGATGGAAGGTGGGCGGTGAAAAAAACAGCTTGAGAACCATGCAGCGAGCAATCAGAAAAAGACATTTAAGTGGTGCATTCCCATGAGCATATAGAGCCTGTTTATGTATGCACATACTTATATTAGTTCCGTTAACATAACCTGGTCTGTTTCCAATCCGGTCCCACAATTCATGGATTCCGTCCACATCATCAAGAGGCCAATAATGTGATGCCGTGGCCAACACCTGCAGGCCTGGACGGAGAGTTCATGGGTAAATAAGCATCCAGAAAGGGCTTTTCCCCCAATCAAGCTCTGTCCCATTGCACAAAATTTATTTTCCTGGCTTTCCAATTGGATTTTGGGGGAATTAAAAGATTTATGATAATGAACTCAACAGCTGTAAAATGTATACAGACTATTCTGATTAATGAGAAGAGCGGTAAACAACACACAGTCTGATTTGGAAATTAGCAGATGGTAAAAGACTTTGTTTTATACATTTTGCTGTATATTTCCAACACAGAGCAGTAAGATGTCAGCTTATTAAATTCAGGCAACAGGATGGAAAAATGACAAGAATCACACTGCCCATATAAAAATTCAGTACTACCTGGATGCTTCACAGGTTGCGCTGCATAAACCTGTAAATTAATCAAATGTATTTATAAGGGCTACAATACAGATGGTCAGACTATAATATAAAAGGATGGGACTATAGTTTTTAAAATGTGTTTGTTAAGAGCTTACCTTAATACAGGAGACAAAAGCTGTAAAAAGGTGAATTCGCAAAGACATTTCCAAAGCTTTTGTGTGTACCATATCAAGTATTATCTAAAACAACTGTAAAATGCCTAAATAAAGATGAATCCAAGAGCAGTCTCTCATTATTCCAAGATGTGAAAACTTCTTCAGTCCATGTGTCCAAACTTAAAATAGAAATATGTATAAATGATAATAACAACAGTATTTGAACAAAAAAAGAATAAATTTACTGTTCTGGCATGAGGCAGATAAACTTCAGAAGTTGCCTTTTCATTATAAAAATCTGCCAGGCTTTCACTTCCACGCAGAAAGCTATAATCCGTGCTCTTTATTCCTACGTTGAACTAGTGCTTCTTTGAGTTTCTGTGTCTGCCTCTGAAGATTGCAAGGAGTAGAGAAGCTCTGGAGGCGTACTGGCTTGTTGGACTGAACGTGGGAATTGCAAAACGTGATGTCATTTTTGGATCTTCTGAGGAGGGGCGTTAGAGCTGTGCGTAAATGCCCTTATTTTGCGTAATTGGAGATTGCGCGGGGAAGGATCAGGATGTGCACTGTGTGATCTAAAAAGTGTTTAGATAAAAATGTACGTAGTAACATGTGGTCTCATAACTAGTTTGGAACAACACACCGGACTCTCTGGGGACAACAGGGATATGCTGCTGAAGATGGGTGGTTTTTGTTTACTGAAAGGCAGGCAGACCCAGAAACCACTGGAGTCACACAGACACAAATTACAACATTTCAGTGACCTGATGGGTTTGGTTAATTCGATGTCAACCGCTCAAGGTCTATTCAATGAAATAACTTACCTCACACTGTACGTCTAAGAAGAAATATCACAAGAATATTATATGTGTCAGTGGGATGTGGGTCACAGTTCGTCTTGTTAATGAAATACTGAGTCATCAGAAGTACCACTGTCGCAGGCTACCACGGTCAATTTTGTATAAATATCACGGTAAACAGCGCCACCACGTGGCCGATCGTCCAAGCTGCCAGCGAGACGTGCAAATCTATTATTTATTAAACCATCTCTTATGACCGTCTGGTGGTGTGTTTTCTGTCAAAGTAAAATTCACCAGAAAAATAACTGTGAATATATTGTGCCTATTGTGTCACGCGGACAGGCCTCTTAGGAGAAGAGTAGGCCTAATATAAATGTTTCCTTTCTTTTTACTTTATACCCAATATCCAAAATATTACATTCATTTAGTTTGTTTATCATAATATAATAATATAATAATCAAATCAAATTTCATTGACGGTGGATTCGTTTATCCCCCAGGTGACGGAGAGAGAGACAGAGAGAGAGACAGAGAGAGAGAGAGAGGGAAGGCGTATCCCGGGGAAATAGACATTGTGGCCTTGACGGGTTCCTCGCGCTTCTGCGATGAGAGATATCGAGAAAGTAGAAACACAATTTAATTTCAGCTTTAGACTTTTGATTTGATCTTCTTCACTTTTCAGAGCTGTATTTTAGTCGCAGTTCTAAACTTTCGGACCTAACGCGCTCTCTTCATATTTCCACCGTCTAAATAACGCCGTTAATTAGACCTGCGGTGCTTCTCAGCTCAGCTCATTTCGAGCATCTCGACCTCAGTCCACAGTAAGGAGGCCAAATGTTACTCTGCACATGGAGACTAGGATGACCCGGCGGATGTTTTACTAAAATTATCAGGGCAGGAGACGAGCTGGTCGGTGTGATGAAGGATCGACTGGCGGAACTGACTGCTGCTGTACGTGTGTTTTCTTGCTTTAACTTTATATACCTTGACAGGGAAACAACCTGGCTGCACTGAAAGTCTCTTAAACACATTTTCTTCTGTACAGAGTAGGACACAAGTAGAGGAGGATGTCGCTGTGGCAGTGGACAGAAATGGCTTCATGGAGAGCTTTTTCAGAAGGGTAATTTCCTGGATGTGCACAGGTTTGGAAGATCCGGGATAACTTATGATACCGATGTGTTACTGATTGATTTGTTGGTCGATTTAGGTGGAGGAAGTTAGAGGACTCATTGATAAGATCGCTTACCAAGTGGAGGAGGTGAGGAAGATGCACAGCATGATCCTGTCTGCGCCCAACTCAGATGGCAGTAAGTGTGTGTCTTTGCATAACAAAAATTAGGATGGATAAAGGAGAGCATTTGTATTTCAGTATTGACATGTCTGTAGTTTTCAAGGGTTAATGAGCTGCTTGGCTGGAGTTTGACTTTTATAGCACACAAAATACAACAGATGTCTAATTTCCTTTTCCTCCTCATTGTAAATGAATGGCCGCCTGGCCGGAAACCTGTGAAGGAAACAGCCCTTTTGCCCCCAAAAGTAACAAACCATTGTAGTTTGGTCTCTGACTTGTCCTGTAAGGCACCTTTATACAGTCAGGGATTCAAACACGCTGTCATTTGCAGATGTTTGCAAGTACCCGTGCATTTTTCTCCTAAGCAGATACAGTTTTTCTGATTTAAAGCTAAAGAATACCGACATTTGTAAATGTAGCACGTTGTTATTCAGTTCCTGGATTTGTTTAGTGTGTGAGCTGAGGCCAGAGGACCCTGCAAGACAAAGAGTCACTTTACAGGGCCATGGCATCTTCAGTGATTATGTCCATTATGTGGAAATTGGTCATCAGGGAAAGGAACTTGCTTTATGCTGTGCGACCTCTGCAGTACTGCCACAGAGTTGTTGCCAAGTTACAAGATGAAATCACAGTAAATTCAATATTTACAGGACAGAGTCACGGCCATTAGCTGGATAACATTTTTCCTCATCAGCTAACCATGTGTTTCCTATTTGTGTTTGTGTGAAGGAACAAAGGATCAACTGGATGCACTGACCCACGATATCAAAGGCAACGCCAATGTGGTGAGAACTAAACTAAAATGTGAGTTGAACCAGGACGTGATTGTCACACTTAGATATTTATTGTCTTCACCAAACAAAAGCTGATGTTGATTGCTTTTGTGTAACGCTGTATCATGTCTCTCTCCCTCTGCAGCCATGGAGCAAATGATGCCCAAAGATGATGTAGCAAACAGATGCTCTCTTGACTCAAGGATCCAGAAAACACAGGTCAGGAAACCTTGCCTAGAAATACCCATTAAAGTGTACTTTTAATTCCAAGGATGTAAGTATCTGGTACAGGACTGCTTTGCGGGGTATTAAGTCATAAATGTCTGCATACTGATCTGTCTGCTGCTCTGTCATTGTGTTCAGCACACAGTGCTGTCCAGGAAGTTTGTGGAGGTCATGACCCAGTACAACGAGACTCAAGTGTCCTTTCGGGAACGAAGCAAAGGAAGGATCCAGAGACAGCTGGAGATAAGTAAGTGACAAATAATGGATCCCCTGGACCCTGGAATTGTGGGCCACATTTCTAAAGTAGTCTTTGAAGCTTTAAAATAATGATTATAAATGTAAATTGCTACTACAAACATGAAATACTAAGAGATAAAAAAACAAAAAATTAAACCTCAAGCTTTGTTAGGACAGGAAACAGACCACTCCGGTTTCCTCTCTGCCGCTCTGGACACTAACCAAACTGTTGATAAACAGACCAGCAAGCAGGATGGCATTTTTTCAAGTTTCTCTTTTGCACATAACAAAGTCACAATTGATCATATGCAGACACTACATTTGAAATGTTTTGTGAGTTTTGACGTGACCTTAATACACAATAATGGTCGTAGTAACAGTAATCAAAGAACAGGACATACAATATAGAACCAGCTGTTTATAGTAAGATATAACTGGGAAGAGATACTGACAAACCAGCATTAGTGTATGCAGCTGCAGAATCTAGTCAAATTGTGTCAACATGGGATTTAGGATAATGAAAAGCATGTAACACACTGTGTAAATAAGTATATAGGTGTGTATATAGTTATCTCTGTTCGGGATTGTGACAAATGTAAAGATGGTGTGTATCAGGTGCACTTTATTATGCACATATGAGTAACACGAGACAATAGTGAAAAGCATAATAGGAGTGTCTCCCTCAGTCCCTGCGGCCAGCGTTAATGAGAGGCTCTGGTTCTCCACAGTGCAGACGGAGAGCCTGATACTGGAGACGGCTCGCTGTGTTTGTGTTGCCCAGGAAACTGGCAGAGGGCTCGTCGGCCTGTGTAACAGTAGTTCACCTGTCTTTGACACGGCCGCACGAACCTCGCTCTGTGCTTACACCATTAATTCACATCCCTCAGAACTGATGCTCTGTTTTTTGCTGAATGTGCATTGATGAGTTGTAATGGTGGCGCGTTTTGCTGTGTTTGGCTCGGTATCTCTGAGGAATAGCCATTGCAAAATGTCTGTGACATGCAGTAAGCATCTGCACAGATATCTGTCTCTCCAGGGAGGGAGTACAAAAAGGAGGCATGGCTTTAGGAGAAAGCTGTCTGTTTATAGTTTCAGCAGGTGTTTCTCTATGAGGCCTTCAGGGTTACTTTGTTCCTCAGACATTTCTAATCTTAGTACAAACCTTATCGACAAATAAACTGGAAACCACAGCACAATTAAACATTAAAATATATAAATTTGTAGTCCAGTGATAAATGCATTGTTTGAAACCGTTGCACTGTGGTTGGCAGTTGAATTGCAGCATGTTTTGCAATGTATGTTTTGCACTCCTCCCTTTTCATCATTTCCTCACAAATGATTTGGTTCTTAAAAACATGTGGCATGCAGTGACTCCTAGCGTCAATAGTGACCCTCAGTGTGCCCTTATCTAACACATTAACACATTATCAGTTTTGTCTATTAAACGTCAGTTATGTTGTTAAAGCCTGCTACAAGAATGATAAACACAAGTCCCTAATTACAACAGTGCATGTCAGATAATCAATCTTTTAGTCATAGACGGCTGTTTAAACTATAATCAAATCATCAGGCAGAACTAGTCTTCTTATCAATAATGGATCAAGGGAGCTCAGTCCACTGGCCATTCATATTTTAATGCCAGAGGTCCAGAGCGAAAATAAAAGGGAGTGGTGTGATGTTAAAAGAATCTGTGGACTAAGCTATCCATAGACGCAGCCTTTTTTCAGTATATTGAATCTTCACTATATGCCTGTCTTATTTTCTCATCGTGTCTCTGAGCCTGATACTGGGTGTTTTGGGACTACAATTTCTTCACTTAAAAAAAATGACACGATGTACAGTCAGGGGCATCTTTAGATCTAGCATCCAGTCTTACTTATAGGTCATTACAAACAAGAGTACTTAACAACCCTTCTCTAAAACACTTCATATATAAGCAACCTGAATTCAGGGTTTTAATGTTCTTGTCATTTTGATCCCAGAATACAAATAGACTGACTTATATAGAGAACAGCACCTACAGTTGTGTGATTTCATTAAGCCCAGGCCTTTCCATGCCACTAGTCATTTTCATTCAATCAAATGGAGGGAGGGTCAGTTTATTGCTGGATAATCACTGCCTGCTATTTTTTATTTTAGCTGGAAGAGTGACCACCAATGAAGAACTAGAGGACATGTTGGAAAGTGGAAATCCCTCAATCTTCACATCTGATGTAAGTTTTCTCATGCTTTACTGTGCAGTATAATGTCATTGCATGGTAAAAAAACAAACAGTTGCTGCCATCTAGTGGTGGAGGGGGAGTAAATCATTTAGGGTGAGGTAATGCATTTTCTTTTTCTATGTTTTTGGATGCATTGGTTTACTGTGTCTCTCTATCTTTCCCTCTCAGATAATTTCTGATTCCCAGATCACACGTCAGGCCCTAAATGAGATTGAGTCACGACACCAGGACATCATGCGTCTGGAGTCGAGCATCAGAGAGCTCCATGCGATGTTCATGGACATGGCAATGCTGGTAGAAACTCAGGTAACCGCTTAAGAGTCAGTGTCTAATAGTATCTGGTTTATCACATTGCACCAGCATGTAGTCACTGTGTTTCTTTATCAATACTTTAAGACAAAATAAAATAAATAAAAACATTTGGATCCTGTTATTTACAGGGGGATATGGTTAACAATATTGAGAAGAATGTCTCCAATGCAGCCGAATATATTTATAGTGCAAAGGAAGAGACCAAAAAAGCGGTGAGATACCAGAAAAAATCCCGAAGGGTAAGTGTTCCTTTCTAATTATGTGTTGCTAAATGGTCATAAATAAAAACAAATGTCAGTTATACAATATATCAAAGTTGGATGACAATTTTGTTCCATGTGATTGTGAATATAATAAAATCTGGTTATAGTCTTTTCAATGATACACTACTTTTATTTCAAATAACAAACTCTTCTTCACTTGGCAGAAATACATTATCCTTGCCTTTGCTCTGTTGATCCTTCTTGCTGTCATTGCACTAATTGTTGGCCTGTCTGTTGGACTAACCAAACCCCCTGTATGAGAACTACTACCTGAGGTAACACTTCATCCACAACTTCCATTCCTTAAACATCCATTAGGGCTGCACAATATTGGAAAAAACTAACACTGCAATATTTTTATTTTTTTCGATATATATTGCGATATGAAAAAGTTAGTGTCATCAGATTACTTCAGTTGCTGTATTTGAAAATAATTGAGTATCCTAAAAGGATTGATCAACTGATTGAGAATAAGATTGAGATTGCTGGTTTACTGTGCATGCAGAGCCTGCTCGTCACTCACTAGTTACGAACTGTGTATCCCAGAACTCTTAAATTGGAGTAAATGATGTTACATTTGACAAACTTGAAATGAGATCTGTCCAAGATTCCCTTTTCTATCAAGCAGCAAAAAAGTTGAGCTGGTTGACTTAATTTGACTTGCTTGATATTGCACTATTCTACAATGTGACTACTCCGCAAGAGCACATTGCGACGACGATGCTCCGGCGATATATTGTGCAGCCCTACCATCCATCCATCCATTCATTTATACATCAACGAAATGTGTCAATCATTTAGCCGTTAAATGGTTCAAAGGATTTGTAATGCAGTTCTCCACAAGCAACTCCTGTTCTTCTCTTTTTGACAGAAACTTCTCTGCCTCGCCATGTTTGGGGTAGCAGGTTTGCTCCTTTTACTCATCATAATAGCTGGAATCTATGAGTGATGGATTTCATGGTTCACAACCTCACAGCAGTCAGCTGTAGTCAGCTCCTATAGTGATGACACTTGATGAACAGCTTCATAACGAGATAATTACAAATCATTCACTGTCTGCTCAACAGCATTACAGAGAGGTAATCTCTTGAACCCAGCGATGTAAGTATGATGTGTGTGTGATCCACTTTTGCACCAGTAAAATCAGACCTCTCATGATGCATTGTTCTGGAGCAGTTCTATACAGCTAGAATAAAGCGCCTTGTCAGCACATATCGCTTCCCCCTTCGCAGTGATGAACACTGACAGCATGTCAGATTTATACACTGGTGTGCGTTCTGTATTGCTGCAATTTTTTCATCACTTGCCATCACTTTCAGACTTTTCTTGGTCTAATGACTTTAAAAGAATAGTTTGACATTTTGGGGAAATACACTCTTTCGCCTTCTTGCCGACCGTTAGATGTGAAGAAGGCTGATACCACTCTCATGTCTGTATGATAAAGATGAAGCCAGATTAGCACCTTAAACAAACAACATATAATGTGGCAGTTGTGTGATTTATGTGTTTATTCATGTGTTTGTGTTAGGCAAGCACGGCCGCGACAGTTTCACTGAATTGCCTGTGTCTCTCTACCTGCCCAATCGCCTCTCAATGGAGATAAATTTTTTAGGTGCATCAGTAGCTCTCCGTCTTAAAAGACCATAATCCAGCTGTTAAACTTGTGCAAGAAAGGCAAGATGAAAATCAGTGAAAAACCCTCTTAATCTGTCTTGCTACAGTGGTATGAGTCTAAAATAAACAGATTTTGCTGTGATTTATTGGCAATAGAAGGATTAAAAAGATGCCGATTTGTAAAACGTCGTGCTTTGTCAGGTCTTTCTGCAAAACAATAAGCAAACAACTTTGCTTATGCAAAATGCTTGTTTTTTTTAATGGCGTTCAGATCGATCAGGGTTATGCAACTCTAGCTGGCTCCCTTTGTTCAAAGTCTTTGTGCTAAGCTAAGATAATCCGCTTCATATTTAACATATAGAGATGAAAGTGGTTACTGCAAATACTTGTTTTTTCCCAAAATGTTGAACTAGTACTTGTATATTAAAAATATATTGTGGAAATTTTATTTCTTTCTAAAGTGATTGTATAATTTGTGTTTACATGTCAAAGTGTATGCTCTGCATGTTATCTTGTCATGTAGTATACTTACTGTAATTCATGTGAATTGAATGTAAAACTACTACAGCTCAGGACTCATTTAAAAGTGTATAAAAAATGTAACCAAAAAACATTCACTGTAAGCATTCCTAGTTAACTGTGTCCCATGGAATTCATCACTTCCTTCAACAACTGTAGCCTAAATCAGTAACACTGCAAAAGTGCCTTCTTGACATGTTATTGCTTTGTATTTATCGTGATGGCGGTGTGCAATGACTGAAATATTAGTTATGAAAAAAGTCATGCTGCAAGGTAGGACTATTGGACGAAGTTATTTCAAGAGCATGCATTGTAATTTTCAAAAAATTTCAAATTTTCAACACATGTATCCTTATTTGAACGTCACCGTAGCATTTTTTTAATGGAAATATATTTGTGCATCTCCACCTATTTGTGTGGATTCTTTTCTACCATGCTGTTTACATAAAATTCAGGAATGGGTGACGTCACATGACTTGTGTCTGTAAAACACAATTCACAAATAAATGCAGAAAGATTTGTCTTTTGCTGATTTTATTTTATCATGATCGTTGTGTGCGATGACTGAAATATAAGTTGTGAAAAAAGTCACGCTGCAAAGTAGGACTCTTGGACGAAGTTATTTCAAGAGCACATTTTGATTTGGATTCTTTTATTTGTTTTTAAGTTATATCCTGCATTTTTATATTGAAACAGAATCATTAAGTCATGAAAATAAAAAATAAAGAGTAAAACATCTGCAATGTTTTTTTTTATTGTTTATTTCCTTTCATATTGAAGGTGATACAGTTGAACTTATTACTCATATACAGGATCACACCAGATATTTTAAATTGCAAACAAGTTTGAAATTGTCAGACTAAATTAAGGCTAATACTCTCCACACTCCAAACATGTGGAGGTTTGGTTTGTTTACAGGAAATCAGAAAGAAACAGAGGGTGCTGTTTACTTCAGGACTAATGAGCACTTTGCACACAGCGCTTGACATCCGTGTAATCAACCAAACAAGATTAGTCAAGAAAGTGGAAGTAGGTCCCCTAAAGGCAAGTTCTTTTCTGTCTTGAATTAGATCAAGGAAACTTCAGGGGTGCACTTAGAGTGAAATGCCAGTGAATCTGCACATGAGGGTGTTTTCAGGTCACTGAGCAAGACATCCTAGATGTCAAGTTGAGTGATATTATGCACTGTGATTAAACTTGGACACAGCAGTTTATTTGGCCGAGTAATATCAGTGGCAAGCTGTATGGGGGCTCGATTATTCTAATTAGCATATTTCTAGTTTGAATAATACTATTATGATGTTATTCTTTGGGATATACCATGTTGTTGTTTGTGAGAGTGCACTAACTGACTGCCAGCAGTTTGTTTGAATTGCATGGGAGTACAGTATGGAGCAGGTAGGCTAACTATATGAATCCGCAGAGAG
This sequence comes from Lepomis gibbosus, assembly GCA_029875015.1. Classification (NCBI taxonomy): domain Eukaryota; kingdom Metazoa; phylum Chordata; class Actinopteri; order Centrarchiformes; family Centrarchidae; genus Lepomis; species Lepomis gibbosus. The sequence goes on from JAPMOB010158649.1 coordinate 19,337, forward strand.
ATATTTATACTTAAAATGTTCTTTTTAGACAATGGAAATGATCTATCAGGTATTACATTCCTCCCAAATACCATTTCCCACCCTTGTCTTCTGTGGTCATTGATGTAGAAATATTTACTTTGTATCACTTGTATGGCTCCTTCTTGGTACACCTCCAATCACATATTGGTGCAATATTATTGATAACAGAGCACAAAGCAAGCACACATTCCTACCCTATCCTAACATCTAGCTTTGTTTTATTTCAGTTGTTCAAGCACACTCAACTCTTCTCATCTTTCCATTGCCTGACCATTATCTGTTCTATCACTCCCCCACAATGTTATGCAAACTCTACCAAAACTGTTTCAGTCTCCTTTTCCTTTCTAGAATGATTTTTCAGATCAACTTCATTTATTACCCCTACGCAAGGGAGCCTGCAGCTGTTTCTGTCTCTCTGTAACCAGGAACTGGTCAGTCCAGACAAATGATGTATAATTTATGTGTTTTTTACATCCATGGTTCAGACTCCACAGCCAGCTCAGACCGTTATACATCCATGGTTCATGGGCAGACCGACTCGAAAGACTCTGCTATTGATTTGAGCTACGGTAGCATTTTTCGACAAGGCAGCATATATGTCGTTAGAACATCGGTCCCCAACACAAAAAGTGTGCAGTTGTGTGAACTTCTCATTTATGTGTAAATATAACCTCTATAGGCAAGGCAAGTTTATTTGTAAAGCACATTTCAAAAACAAGGCTTTACATAAAAACAACAAAAGGGCAAATTCTAGGCCTTCATATATTAAAAACTGCACAAAAACACTTACATATTGAAAGTTTTTTTGAATGACTAAACAGGCACCAAATATTTGTCGGACCTACTGTATGAGAACTGTAGAAAGCTTTTTCTGTTACTGTGTGCACTATATGAGATGTGCCTCTGCTCTTAGATTGCTTGGTCTAACTGGACTTGGAGCTGACAGGGAAGGAAAATCCAACAGCTATTAGTCTCTTCTGCAGTTGTTTTGGAACATGCTGGCCTGGATGACCCAGTGGAAACCGTATTGTAACTGACAAGACCACTGGATGTTTTAATTGCAGTCTAATTTCTGTGTGAGCCTGGCATGTCTTGGGTCAGAGGTGGGTGGTTGGAAAAAAGTTCAGAATACTCAAAATATTTGTGGAAACTGATTACCTCGAACTTTTATTGTTGTGGTAATAATATATTTGAGAAAACCTTTACTTAAATATAATACATTTTTTAAAAAAAACTTTAATTTCCAAAAACTATACTTCCAATTAAATTGATTCACTAATGCTAACTGAAATTAAATTCCACTTATTCTTTACTCTATAAATAAAAATATGAACAACTTAACTC
>JAPMOB010158663.1:0-23419 GCA_029875015.1 Lepomis gibbosus
GGAGTAAAAGAAAAACAAAAACAAGCCAAATCACACTCACTCAGTCCCAAACTCAGTAGAGAGATGCAGGGTTCCTGACATAGTATCGCACTATGTTGCATAAACAGGCAACTATTTGCTAACATGTTCTCCACAACAGCTTTATTATGTCAGTGGTGGTTTCCTCATGTGGCCAACAACTTAATGCAGGTTTAAAGACATGGAATACTGGCAAAATGTGTGATTTACTGGTGAATTTTCAAAAGCCATAAGAAAAAATATAAATTGGCTACCTTGTAATGGGTAAAGCTGACATGTAAATTGCTTAAGCTGTGTCAGATGATTATATTTTAAGGCGCTTGATGATGTTGAGTCCTGCAGTAGACTTTGAGTGTATGTAGATTTGTCATTGCTTTTGGGATGCAGGTCCAAATCTTATTATTGATTATTGTCCACAGTTATTCTCCAACATAAAAGCGCTAACTTTGGCATGCAACAGCAGCATTATGAGATGGCATCTTGTTTCCTGTGCCCCCTCACCCACTGCACAAGTAATTACCACCAAATTCACACTGTGCCTCAGGCTTTGAGTTCCAGGCTATAATTATAATTCTGAATTAGATTTAAGAAAAAGGCCATGACACATTGTTAGATATTGTTAGCATGGAAAAATTACTTATTATATATGATTGGGTCTTAACAGCTGGAACTGGTTTTGCATTCGTGATGCAGAAGAGTCAACCTTGGTCAGCGTGTTTGCCTTCATGTCTCCCCCAAGGCTGGATGAGCTCGCTGGAGCAAACAAAACAATAAAAGTGACTTATGGGGTGTTTAAGGGTCTACCGGTTCTTCTGCATCTCACTGAAAGCTTATTGTCCCCTTTGAACGTAAGATAATAAAAACAAGGAAGCCTAAATGTAAAGATAAATAACCTTCAGTGAGGTAAGGTAGTTGGAGTGTTTATGTTTGAACATGTCGATGGAACGCTTCCACAAATCTAAACCACTGTTAATTTGAGGCATTTGCATTTTTCTTAATTAGCTTTTTTCTATTTCATGTCACTTATTCTACATTTCAGAGGTAATTAATGTGCTTTAATACTCTACTACATTTATTCAACAGCTATTGTTACTGATCAATTTACAAATTGAGATTTCACACGTATGAGCTAATAAATTTATTATTATTATTATTATATTATTATTAAGGATTGTTTTAGATTAAACCACCCAACAGTATATTAAATTAGTTCCACAACATCCAACTACAACAGTAAAGTCCTATTTACACATTCATACATCAGCAGTAATAATCAAATAATCTTATATACAACAGTCACATTGGCCATTTTTATACATTTGCTACTTTTGATACTTACAGTACACTTTGCTAAAGTAACTTTACACATAAATAGAAATATTTTTAATGCAGGGCTTGTGCTTATAGTGGAGTATTTTTACAGTGTGGTATTACTTGTTTTACTTCAGTAAAAGATCTGAAAATATCCTCCACTCACAACAAGTTCACATAAACAACAATTCATGCAATAGACAGAGAACTCGCTAAAATTGTCATGTAAAGGCCTGTTTAATAATTTGATTGCATGTGATGTTTACACTAGGGTCACTTGCACATCGTCTGGCTTTAGGTTTCTTGTGTCATATTGGAGGGTCAAATGCACAGGTCCCTCATTCAATAAAGGGCCAGTCAAGATCTCCATAACAGATGACTCTATGGGGTGAATATGCCACATCCTGTCTTTAGTTCATTAAACGATTAGGCTGAAGAACTCTCATGTTTCTTGCTGCCAATAATTCCCCAAACCAAAAATTATACTAAAAAATATTGTCTGTGTAGCCAAATCCTGATATGGCTTATTCGTCTGAGCCATAGAGGTCCACTGTTAAAAAAACTAATATAAATGCATCCGTAAGGCATACTGTTGCGCTGGGGGACATGTTCCTTCATTTCAATGCGTCATCATCCTGCTGCTTTAGTCCCCAAATAATGCTCTCATCAGTGTGTTTGACAGGACAAATAAATATGAGATGTAGTCCATGTTTATGTTTATTTATTATCTTTTTGCTAATCCCCAGTTTACATCCCAGCATTGAGGAAGTACATGTAAGATCCTTTACTTATGTAAAAGTTTTAATACTACACTGTAAAAATACTCTGTTACAAGTAAAATCCTCCATTAAAAGTTGTTCTTTAGTAAAGGTATGCAAATATAATCAGGAAAATGTACTTGAAGTATTAAAAGTGAAAGTACTCCATGCAGAAAAATGTCCCCTGTGACTGTTATAGATTATTATTGTGCATGCATAATGTAAAAGGAGGATTTTACTGTTCTAGTTGGTTGAGGTGGACTATTTTTACTGTATAATTTTTATTATGGATTAATCTGATGATTATTTTCTTAATTAATTAACTGGTTTGAACAAAAATCTGAAAACAGTGAGAAACACTGTCACAATTACCCAGAGCCCAACATAACACCTTCACAATGCTTTGTTTTTTCCAACCAGTCCAAACCAGCTTTATTAATAATAAGCATGAAATGTATTTGCTTTAAAAATGATCAGAATAGTTGCCAATTACTTTTCTGTATATTGATTAAGTCATGAATTGATTAAATGTTTCAGCTGTACTTGTATAACTGGGCAGTTTTAAAGCATCATATTTTATAAAATGGTATGCAAAATCTGAAATAGTGCAAGTTTCCCTCTGCGATGTTGTGGAGTAGAAGTGTCATGAAAAGAAAATACTCATGTCAAATAGGCTACAAGTATCTTAAATTTGTACTTGAGTAGTTTTGAGTATTTTTTCTTAAGCACAGTAAACTTGAGTAAAGGTATCTGGTTAAATTTCACCACTGATGATGGAGTAGTTGAGTTTATATCTGACACACATGTTTTGATGCGCACGGATACTCCACCATGTGTTTCTTGCTTTGTATGTAATGTAAGTAGTAGCTCTATAATTAAACTTTATATATGTGACCAATTTTGTAAGATTCATGGCTCTCCAGGAATAAATTAGATGGATTAACATGTTGTTATTTTTGGTCTGGTAGAATATCACCAGCCTCATCATATAAACATTGCCGTGCAAGTTTGACGATAACATGAAATCTTCCAGCTTAAGTTGTCTTGTGTCCGGCTAGAGGGCCAAATCAACCTGTCTCTTTTTCAATACAGGCCCAGTCAAAGTCTCGGTGCAACAGACAGCACTATGTGATGAATGTGGGCAGTATGGTGGTCTAGTGGATAGCAATGTGGCTTCATAGCAGGAATGTCTCAGGTTCAAACCTGGTCATCCCGACCTTTCTGTGTGTGGAGTTTGCATGTTCTCCCTGTGTCTATGTGGGATTCCTCCATCAAAAATATGTTAGTATTTAGGTAGGTTCTCCAGTCTGTGCCGTTTGACTGCATTCAAGCTGGAGTTGTTCCCCGGGTGCTGCACAGTGGCTGGCCACTGCTCCCTTCAGGGATGGGTTAAATGCAGAGGATGAATCTTATGTATGTGCATGTGACAAATAAAGTACCTTTAAAATCTTCATTTCAAGTGTATTACTTATGTAACACACAAAACCAGGGTCTCGAATCTTTAAAGAAATTGCATGAGGGTGTGGCTCAAAAGCCCCTGTTTAAAAAGCCTAAACTCTTAAGCTCAATTGAAGAGAAGACGTGAGGCTGGCGTTCAGTCTGTTTCCAGTTGAGTCATCCACACTTTCTCACATCTGAGCTGACTGACAGGACGGCCAGCTGGCTTTTGGCTCATGCAGCGAATTGCATGCTAAGCTGTGAGAGGGTTGGTGAACACCATCTGAGGTGCTCTCCATCATTATATGTGACAGCTACACTGTGATGCATGATTGGCTGAATTCAACAGATGGGGTAATTCATCACACACTGAAATGTAGATTTAGGAGTCGTAATGCTTTGATGCTTCAGCAAACTCGACTGCATAACATCAAATAATAATCGATGCTGAATAATAAACTGAGCATCAGTTAATATTATAATGTTATCAACACTTTAGGATGTGTAAGGACTGTAAGCTTTATTATATTTTTAAATGGTTTGTAACATCTCCTCATTACATCTTTCACATAGATTTACATACATTTAGGAATATATGTATACATTCTTAAATCAAGTGTGCATGTGTGCTTTTATGCATTCATGGTTGAAAGAGTGAAAAATCCAAGGGGAACTTTGAAATGCGTTTTTAAAGGTAAACACATGAATTTTGATTTTTTTTTTGAAGGGCTCAGCCACCAAATGGCTCTTTTAAGATGGGATTGCTGTTGCAATCTCACATATTTCCTCACAGCCAGGGTCTGATGTCGGGCAGAAAATTGAAGCCAGTCAGATTTAATGCTGACACGAGAAACCTCATCTGCTTTTGAGTGAAGAATATTGAGGAGAGGAGAGCACAAATTTAGAGTTTACTTTCAAGCAAGAATGTAAATTTAAATAAGTGTATCTGAAAAGCAATTGAGAAACACTTAATATGCTGATTAGTCAGACTAGATCTCTTGATTTGTTTTAAAAATGTGTATTTTACTGTGTGTTCCTTATTAAAAGTTTTACATGCATGCCATCCAAGAAAGGATTGCCTAACGCGTGTGTGCACATTTATGAACTTCTGTGTTAGCTCTTGACTTCACATTAAACTTCAAATACATTGACACCTTTGTTTTTTCTGTGTTTTCCAGACTAAAGAGGATGGTGACATCTGCCTGTGAAAAGTTGCTGTAACACTCTAAGCTATCACTGAGAGGAAATGGCAAACACATCTATTTTCTATTCATAGCAGTTAACAGAGAGACTATCTTTATGTTCACAGTTCCTGGCTATTTCATTTTTATTATGCGCAAGATGGCTCAGGGGAACGATCTTAAAGAAGCATTTTGTAATTTGTGTAAAGCATGTCACAGGTGCTACTTCCATCCACATCAGTCCTCTGAAGGGACCCTAGAGTTTGGTTTTAGCTTGAGACACCACCAATCAGACAAACACACCTATCTGTAAACCCTAACATCCCCATAATGCATCAGCTAGATATTACCATAGATCTGGTATGTATCTAGCTAAATGAGTCATTATTTCATTTGCTCGTTGCTAATTCATTAAAAGTCAAATTAAGAGGGAAATTAATGCTACACCTATCACAACTTTTGTATTAACAATGCATTGAATGAAGGGCAGTGCTCACAGTGACAAACCCACAGAGAATAGTCACCTGAGTCTGCATTTCTTCTCAGCTCTTCAGAGCTTTTTTAGCATCTTTCAGCTCTTTGTTTTTGGTTTTTATGGGCCACATTGTTAATGTTTGGTTCACTCACACCTCTCTTGTCAACCTTATTTGTAGAACCAGTAAGCAGCAGTGAAACAACTCTGATAAACTCACAGTATACTACCAAGAGCTGACAGACAAAGTTAGTGACTAGCTAGTGAGAAACGTGGAGCAGGTACAGTATTTCCCTCAGAAGAGTGTTCAACAAGTTTGACATTATGTCAGTGTTGTGTTTACAGCTGGTTCTGTGGCCAGTGTGAGACTTTTACAGCCATGACTGTAGTGGATGTGTGCATCTCTGGGCCAGACGGCATCACACAACCTGCAGTTGTATCTGTGACCACTACAGGTGCACTTGAGAAAATTTGGATATTGCGAAAAAGTTATTAGAATAAAGACTGCATAATACAGAAATGTCAACCTTCTAAAGCTAATTTATGCACTTGGTACTTGATCGGGGCTCCTTCTGCACAAATTACTTCATCAGTGCGGCATGGCATGGAGGCAATCAGCATGTGGCAAAGCTGAAGTGTTATGGAAGCCCAGGTTGCTTTGATAACAGCCTTCAGTTCGTCTGTATTGTTGGGTCTGGTTTCTCTCACTTTCCTCTTAGTTCAGGCCAGGTGAGTTGGCTGGCCAATCATGCACAGTAATACCATAGTCAGCAACCCAGGCAGTTACTAGTCATTTTAGCACTGTGGGCAGGTGTCCTGCTGGAAAAGGAAACCAGCATCTCCTTAAAGCTTGTCAGCAGATGGTGGCATGAAGTGCTCTAAATTTCCTGGTAAACTGCTGCATTGACTCTGGACATGATGAAACACAGTGGACCAACACCAGCAGAGGAAATGGCACCCAAAATGATCACAAACTCTGGAAATTCTGAGACCTTGATTTCCAAATGAAATGCATAACTTACTTAAAAAGGAATTTGGACCACTGAGCAACGGTCCAGTAAGATACTTCCGATGTTGTCTCTGATTCAGAAGTGGTTTGACACTGGGAGTAGCTCATGTCCTGGACCCATCTGTGCCTGGTGGCTCTTGATGCTCTGACTCCAGTCAGTCCACTCCTTGTGAAGCTCCTCCAAGTTCTTGAATCGGCTTTGACTGACAATCCTCTCAAGGCTGTGGTCATCGCTGTTGCTTGTGCCCCTTTTCCTACCTCACTTTAACCTTCCAGTCAACTTTTCATGAATATACTTTGATCCAGCGCTCTGCGAGCAGCCAGTCTTTTCAGCTATGATCTTCTGTGGCTTACCACAGAAGTGGAGGGGGTCAAATGAGTGTCTTCTGCCAAGTCAGAAGTCTTCCACATCTCTGAACCAGACTTTTAAAGACTTTTCTCAGGTCGACATTCCTGTATTTTACATTCTCTATTCTAATATTTTAAGATAAGAATAATCGGCTTTAAGCCATAATCATCAGGATTAAAAAAAGAAAAGGGCCTGAAATATTTCACTTTATATGTAATGAATCTAGAATATATAAAAGTTTCACTTTTTGAATTTAATTACAGGAAACAATTGACTTTTTCACGATTTTCAATTTTTCTGAGATGCACCTGTAAACTTAAATCACAGCATAGCCTAGTGTTGTTCCTGAAGCAGTTGATGCTGAAGAGGATTAGGGCCACATGTGAAGATTTTTTTTAATTCTAAGATTAAAGGCAGAATTCTGACTTTTTTTCTCAGAAATCAAAAAAAAAATTCACACATGGCCCTAATCCTCTTCCGCAAGTTGAAGTCTTTTTAACCTCCATCTAGTGGTCGTCAGTGGAACAGCTTCCATACAAGGGGGTGAACTGTATTGTAGACTGACTTACTTTTATGTGAAATGCTTTTAAAAAACATAAGTTTGACCAAGTGCAACAGGGCGACCAAACTCTGTTTAAAACTGTTTCAAACTCCCTGGTGACACCTTCACCTTGATTTCAAGCCAGAAAAGAAATGCACCACCTTCAATTTTCAGGAATTGCTCTCTCAGTGCTGACCTATCAAACAAAGTGCAGGCTGGAGAGTTTTTGAAAGCCATAAAATCTCAGCACCTGGCAAAGTTATCGGTGAGTCACTGCAATCGATCACAAACCCTGTTAAACAACTGTTTGTTTTCTGACTCCTGAGGACCTGAAGGGTTAATGTGCAACCAAACACAATTTATTTATCCCAGTGAAGAAAGTGCTGCCGTTAACAAACCTATAAATCTGTAAAAGAGCATTGGGAGAACAGCACGGTTAATCTGATTCAGCTTTCCTTTATCTTATGAAGAAAACAACATTTATGAAGTAGTGATTATGCAAAGATTTAGCACAATTTTAAAAAATATAATGTTTTGGCTGATGGAGCAGTTTGGTTAATACTTGTGAGAGAGCATGAACTTATCTGTTTATTCTCTTAAATCATGCAATTAAACAAACGGCGATGCTGTGTTCTTTCGGGGTTTTTTGGGTATGTAAATCTCTTGTGGCTGCAGTTGGAACAACAGCAGATGGACTCGTAACACGTTACTAATGGCTTTTGTCAGCACACACTCAGCCACAGCAGAAAAATAGGACGAAAACAACAAGAGTTTGGTGTGGGGGATTCATTTTCACCTCAGTCCTGCCCACAGGGGCTCAGGGGAATATTAGATTATGAGGCAGCCAGACCCAACATCAAACTTGTTGTGCTGAAAGGTCACCAGCACCCTGAAACAGGCATGGCCACTGTCCATTGTAAGGACAGAACCCCTTCTTTTTTTTGACCCCATCATGGCATCCTCATTGATTACAAACTCACTGCTGATGTTATATTTTTTGGACGTAAACATTACTCTTAAAATAACTCTTAAATTACTCTAGTAACTCTTGTTTGAATATTAATGTATTGTGTTACTTTATACTTCTTTTGAAGAATTTTGTTCTTTCTGTACCAAGGCCAACAGACTGGATTTTTAGTTATTATGAATGAGTAAGAAACCAAACCTGCCCTTAAAAATACCCTGGTATTGAGCAAAGGCTGAGCTTAAGCCACAGATCATAAGGACCTATGATTTCAAAGGACAGTAATTTGCATAAAGGACCCACAGAAACTTACACTTCAGTAAAACACAGCATTTCCCTTATTCTTTTTTTTTAATTCATTTGTTTTTCTATACAAGCATTTCATCTCACCTATGATGAACCTGTCTGTTGCTTTTCTTCAAAAATAATAAAATAATGTAAAAAAAAAAAAAAAAAAAAAGAAAAGAAGAAAGAGTCAACTCTAAATTGGCCATGACATCATGTCATCTAAAAGTCCCCTGACAGTGAGAGATACTTACCAATCTGCTCGTGATTGTTCAGTTTTTAAATTATGACACTGTTTACACCGAGCCTGCACAACACAGTAACACCAGATGGATCGGATCTCACAGGCTTTGCATAAATGGGGATTTTCTTTTTCAGATGAAAAGTAAACTGAGTTGGGTTTAATTGAAGCGTTGAATTTTAATTTGAGCAAAGGTAATTCATAGACACTTACAGAAACCACTGCAATTGGTTGTTTGGGGGTGCTAGATTTGTCAATGACTTAAACAAAGCAAAGGAAAAGTCATAATTCACTGGATAAAGACTGATCCATTGTATTTTGTATTTAAAGCTGTTAAGAGTACATTGACCCTGCCTCTCTACCCGTCTTTGCAACAACACTGCACTGTGTGTGCATGCCTATAAAGGGGATCCACAACATCACACCAACATCACACCAAAGGTTCACCTTACACTTCTTCATCTTTTATTTTTGCACGACAGCAGACAACTTAAGCAGAGGAATGATGTGTACTGCACTTTGCAAAATATAATTCCAAAAACAGCAACAACAAAAAAATAAATAAAATAAGACTAAACAGAGGTAGTTTCTGGAAATGTAAATGCAACATAAATGCATTTGTTCTTTAATACTCAACCATTCATGGCCACTGTGGAAACAATGACCGCTTTTGCACATCGTATAAATAATTTAGCTTATAGTCTGGAGCGTCAGCCCTTCTCAATGCCATCTCAACTCTTTCAGGTTCAGTCAGAGATCAGTACAAAGACTGTCGTGATTTAGTCTGTTATTGTGCTTTTGCTGTTTGTCAGCTGTGTTATGAATTACCAAGATGACAGGAATACACTCACACTCAAAGTATCCAGGTACTCGAAGAACACAGCTAAATTCCACTCTTACCGCTTTAGAGTCTGTTTACAATAGAGACGCTCAAAACAAACAGCAACATCATGGCAAGCAGACAAAAAGAATTTAAATATATGTTTAATTTTTATCCTCAGAGACAGTATTTTCCTACCCAAAGAAGTTGCAAGATAATCTTTTATATTTTCTGTCAAATAATTCCCCTTTTCTTGTAAAATACTGGCTAGTTTTTGCCCTTGAGGCTTCTAAAAATGATTTGAATTGAATGATCTGTGAAAGGAAAGTTAGTGCGTGCTACTGACTCACAGACATATTAAACATGTGGTCTTGTGTAAACGGAGATTCATTTTCATTAGAAACAAGCAAAAAAGGCAGGAAACAACTGCTGTAAGCAGGATTGCAGGATCATCAACCAAGGTGAACTGATGCCCTTGAGACCCCAGAACTCAGGGGGCCTGAGGGGCTGCAGGTTTACTGTGGGTTAACTGGTTGTGCTAACTGAACTGAAACATTTTCAAACCACCGCAGAAAAGCACAACACTGACATGATGAGGGCCTTGAGACGGGTTCTGCTTTGTCACCTCATCTTAAAGGAATATTTTGACTGTTTGGGGAATTCGCTTATTAACTTTCTTGCTGAGAGTTAAAGGAGAAGGTCAATACCACTCATGTCTGTACGGTAACTATGTAGCCAGCAGTTGGTTAGCTTAGCTTAGCATAAAAACGGGAAGCCAGTTGACCTGGTTTTTCTTTAAAAGGTAACAAAATCTGCCTACAGCTCACTAATTAATACACTATATTCTGTTTGTTTAATCTGTATAAAATCAGAAGAGTAAAAACTGAAATTCACATTTTCACAGGACCAGTAACTTCACGGAGTCTCCACTGGTTGCTGACATTGGGTAGAGCATGCTTGAGCATGCTTGATTAGGCAGATTTGACCTTTATGTAGATTGGAGCTAGCTGTTTTACTCTGTTTTCAGTCATTATGCTAAGCTAAACTAACCAGCTGCCTTGCCCAAGCTATTCATCAAACAGGTACAATGGTGGTATCAATCTTCTCATAGCTCACGGCAAGAAAGAGAATCAGCATTTCCCCCTTAAATTGTAAACCATTCAGCTAAGGCACTGTCTTGAAAACAACATCAACAAACACATTCTCAGAGGCTCAACTACAAAATTCTTCTCCCATTGGCAACCTTTCATCTCCTGTTTTAAAAGTCTTCAAATTGCCAAATGACTAAAATGAGTCTGTGCAACCTTTTTCTCGTACCCCTGTATGCTCTCTGACTATTAAATTTATCATTACTCTGCTATTGTCATTGCCAGTATGGGCCTCTAGCCTTACTTGTTTACATCTTGGTTATTTATTTTCATTTATCAACCTTCTTGCTTCGCTTCTCTCTTCGCTTCTCTCTTCTCTCTCTCTCTCTCTGTATATATATATATATATATATATATATATATATATTACATGTGTCTTGTATATGTATTTATATATTGTACTATTGTGGATTTAGATTTAGGTATAATTTTCAATTTACTTAATACTAGTATGGAGGGATGGGGATTCAAGGCTTGTTTAAAAGCTAGAAAGGGCCCTTATACTTTATTGTGAATTTGTGCTCTATTCTTTGAATAATGTTTAAAAAAGAAATCAAGTTTTAAAACCATCATGTCAGTTTTGTACTTATGTATGTTGCATATTCCCAAATGCTCATGTTAAAACACACACACACACACACTACACAGCAAACCTGTGGCCGGGTAGAATTATAGCATGAGAAGCATAGACACATTGCACAGAGAGTGGGAGGAACAAAAGTAGGTAACAGATAAATCCAGCCATGTGTGTATCTTTTGTGGATGTATAAAGAGCTTGATCAATGATGATACACTATAAAGCATTACAGCACACTTCAGTAGGAATCAAAGAACGGTGGCACTCACTAATCAGATTAGGACAGCCTGTAAGAAGCCTGTGAATGGTGTGAACTGCCATGACTGACTTACAACAGGACAATGAGACATAACGGTGAATAAAGAGTGGCAGTAATAGACAAAACAAGCTTCCTTTTTTTCAAATTCACTTTGATATTTCCTTTTCAGATTGTCACAGTGGTGCAGCAGTTCTGCCTCAGATCTAAAAAGACTTTTTCCATGACTTGCAGAGGATCTTCTGGAAGGCGCGCCTGAAGTCCCGGTTGAAGATGGTGTAGATGGCAGGGTTGAGGGAGCTGTTGCAGTAGCCAATCCAGAAGAAGAATTTAAAGAGCGGGTCTGGGATCCTACAGGAGTCCCTACACACACCATATAGGCTGTAGCTAAAGAAAAAGGGGAACCAGCACACAACAAACACCCCCATAACCACAGCCAGGACAAATGTAAACCTCTTTTCTCTAGCTTGAGAGACTTTTTTCCTGGCAAAGGAGCCCCGGCGACGTTTCCTCCTGGAGGCAAAGAGGTCCATGGATTTGTTACTGACTCTGGAGATTCGAGTGGATTGTTTGGAGGGGGATCTTTTCTTTTGGCTGGCCTTCTTCGCTCTTGGGGAGTCCTGGCGTTGAGCTTTGTGCCCTTTGCCCTCTGAGGAGGAGCTCTCCTCCATGTCAGCATCCTCAGTCTGTGGCCCGATGGTGACGGTGCGTTGGCTGGGCGTAGGCGGGCACTGACAGTGGCCGTTCTCTCTCTCGCCATGGAAATGGGAGGTGGCTTTGCTCAGTCCATTCTCAGTTTGTGTAACACCATCTGGCCTGGGGTTTTTCCCCGACATGGTTCTGGTTCTGGTTTTGGCCACCTGGTATATTCGGATATACACCAGGATCATGATTAAGCACGGAGCGAAGAAGGACGCGGTGCTGGAGGAGAGGATGTACCAAGTGTCATCGTTCAGCTCGCACTGAGGCTGAGAGCTGAAATCATTGTTGCTGTCTATAGATATGAGAGGTGGAGATGAGATGAAGGCAGATATAAGCCACACAATTAAGATGATGCACTTGATGCGTTTGGGAGTCCGCTTCAGATTGTACTCTACAGCCTGCGTAACAGACCAGTACCGGTCCAGGCTTATTGCGCACAGGTGAACAATAGACGAAGTGCAGAACAAAACATCCAAAGCCAGATAAATACCGCACCAAACTTTTCCAAAATACCAGTAGCCCATAAGTTCATTCGCCAGAGAAAACGGCATCACCAAAGTGGCGACCAGGATGTCCGCGGTGGCCAGAGACACCAAAAAAAGGTTCTGTGGGGCTTTCAGCGCCCTGCTCGTCAACACCGCAATAACCACCAGAATATTTCCAACAACGGTAAAGAGAATGAGAAAGCTTACAAGAGCAGCGATGCCGGCTATCGCTGCTAAAGAATATCCACTGTCCAGGCTCCAGGAGGAATTCAGATGGATCACCGTGAACGCGTCCATCCCGCTGGCGTTAAACGAATCCATCCCGACTGTGTGCGCGTTAGATATATCCTGGACCGGCTGAATGTCGGCATGAATTCAAGTTTAGCCTTCTAAAGACTGAATAGCCCATCAAAGGCGCGCAGCTCCTCGGCCAACTGACACATTTGACAACATGGATGCGCGCGCTTGAAAAGATTCCCACTTATCTGAGTCTTTGGAGGTTATTTGCAGCCTGTTGTTCATGCGTATCTAAATAACTTAACTAAAAAAATAATCTCCAGTGCACCTTGTGTCTTGTAAATCGTCTCCTGTGCGTCAGGAGTGGAGTGCAGTCCAGCCGCAGCTCTCCCTCCTTCAGCATGGTGCGCTCTAATGATGGCCCATGTGTTGCTCTCACAAAACTCACCCCACGCTGCCCCGCCCCCGGCTCAGAGGGTTATTGTCATAATGTTGGAATATGATAAGGCTAGAGATTGTTTTTTTTTTTTTAGCTAAAGTATCTAGCAATACAGATTATTATTTTATTAGCCTATTATTAAACTGTAACAAAGCTGAAATATTTTCTAATTGTATGACTCAACATGAGGGAGAAGCCTGAGAATGAATGTGTTTCTCTCTCTTTTTACTAAACCTCAACTCACTGGAGGTCAGTATTGCTGCACTCACAACATTATGATCATCTGGAACCATAAAGCAAACGCGTTGTCAGGCTATCTGAAGGTAAAATACAGAAATATGTGAACAAAAACCTCACAGGTTCGTGAAGGAGTTCATTTTTTATGCAGTGTTCATGTGGCGGCAGTTTCGAGGGAGAGAGAGAGTGAAGGAGTGGATGGTGGGTTTCAGGGAAGTTGAAGATGTGAGGCTTGTTGGGAATTAGGAGTTTAGCTCATCCGCCGAGAGATAGGACACGCCTCCAGTGTAAATCAGGTACAGATGATGGATTGGAGCCTGCTGCTTTTCACCTCCTGTAATACACATCCACGCACCCACACTTTTAAGCTCGTTTTCCATCGCGCATGAACACACATATTTATGCACTCGACTCAAACATCAGAAAGTACGTACAGGTGTCTCTGTGTTTTATTGTTTTGACAGGTTACGCAAGATGCCTGCTGATTTATCAATGTCCGTTAGTTCTGTTATCAAGGCACGAGCACCTCAAGGGGATGTGATTTTATAGAAAAGGAACAACACATTACTAAACACTTTCCTCATATTTTATTTTTCTCCCGTAAAACAGATTAGTGCAATGGGAAGAGGCTCTGTAGTTCTATTTTTAAAGCTTCAGAGCAGAACAGTACACACAGCCTGTGATGGGAGTCAAGCAATCACCTTTTTCGTTTTCAAGAGTCCAGAGCCATAAAGGTTGGGAACCTTTCGCCATTAGCACAATTTGTTAAAATACATTAAAACAAGAGCAGCCAAAACGTACACTAGGGTACAAAAAGTGGTGAGAATTTCAGATTAGACAGCAAACTCACAGGAATGTGTAATTTCAGAGGGACATTGTAGTAAAGCAGAGAAAAGATTTATAATGTTTCCCCATTAAACATGTTTATTTTTCAGTTTGTCTTGAACGAACATGCTGGAAATAAATAGACCATACCAGTACCACAGCATACCATTATATTTTAAAATATTTACAAATGGTGCTGCAGTCCTCAACATAAGGGTTAGAAGTGAAGTGTGTGGGCTGATGCTCCAGTCACAGGACTGTAGTGAAGAGGTGGAGTATTATGACTTGTAAGCATACATTTGAGTGTATATTTGAATACCCTTGAATAAACTTAATATAAAGTGTTGTTCAATAGATTCATCATTCTAATATGATTCAAGGTTGTCCATGAGACAGGGGGGATTTGAGAAGACATAACATCAAATGTGATCATTGAAAGTCCTACAGAAATGCACACATAAGCCTTGGCTTCTAATGCAGTAATGTGCGAAAGGCAGTGAAAATGTAAAACGGAGAGTTCAACACAGGGTGAATAGAGGAGTTGCAGCAATGTGTAGTATGACAAAAATTTGTTGTTTTTTGAAAATTAAACCATGTAAAACTGTTCTGGTACAACCCCTAAATAAGATTTTGAACCTGAAAATAAGCATAATACCACCTCTTTAATATACAGTATCAATGACATCATATCATCAACGTAGAAGTTGAAGCAAATTGTTGCTTAATTCAGAAAGACTGTTAAAATGATTTGTGTCATTTGATGCAGTTAATGAAGTGCAAATACAAAGTCCAATTTCAAATCACACGAAGTGAAGTTTTCTATCTCCATTTCTTTTTTCTTCTGCTCCATTACTAACTGACCCTGATTCGCACGCAGAATCTCTCTAGACTAAAGGATACCTTTAACAACAAACAAAGGGTTAATGCGCAGCTTTTCAGCCTGTTGTTATTAAATGTCAGCATGTCCTGCTTGAGAAAATACAGCAAAGATACTTGTGACTTAAGAAAAAGGGCTCTCGAACATCTAACCTCACAAGTGAGTCAACAAATTCAAGGCTTGCTTTGACATCTCCCAAAATGTGTATATTTTATGGTGGATCATGTTTCCTTGTTATCAGTGTTTCAGCATCTACATGTTACATATCTGGGAAACTGAAAAACAACAAGCTTTCCATTGTTCCATTGGAGATGTAGAATAAAACTTTATTATCCCCCTCATTAGAAAATTTGGTCACCAAATAATCTAAAAGCAGCACATTAACAGGAAACGTGTGAGGTAAGATATCACTGAGACGAAACAACACTTAAGTAGCCCCACGAAAATACAGTGAAAAATAGTGTTTCTACTATTTTCAAGGTTTGATGATGCATTTTCACCATATGTAGACTTTGAAAAAATTGTCCTAGAGTTTCTCCACACTGTAACGTTTGTTAGCTTCATTTTTTTTTCAACCTGGGGAGCAGGGAGAGTCAAGCCTTTGGTCTGTCTGACCTGGAAGAGGGATCCGTCTTGAAATTTCTTCCTGTTATTTCCTTTTAAATTATTTTCTCATGCTTATGATACAGGGTGTCACATGTTGTACAATCATACAACATCCATTTGACCTGTGATATTCAAAATTGATACATACATACTTATTTACTTGAATAGTTCTGTAAACATAGTCTGATAAGTAAAAAGAATAAATAAATAAAAACAAGGTTAGTGTTGAATTATAGATACTATTGTGAAGCTTTATTAAACAGCCTTAGTTCAGTGTCTTCTTCAGCAGTACTTCAGTATCTGTTGCACAGGGAGGTGAGAGTATGACTCACTGTCTTACCTCATCCTGGCAGCTTGTCCAGAGAATTGAACCAGTGACCTCCCAGTCACAAGCCCCCCTCTGTCTGCTTCCTCATACAGCTCCCAGTAGCCTCCATACCACTGCAGCTGTAGACCCACAGGTCCAGGTTCACTTCCACAAATTCAGAGCTGCCAAATGAGAACAGAACCGTCATAATTCATTCTCTTTATTGCCAACACTCCCATGAACTCACATCTACGGTACTAACGTGCTGTCGCTTTTGTTTCCTGACTTCCAATGTCAGGATACTGTCAACATCTGTATGAATATTGCACCAGATAACTTGTGTTGCCATGTGTATTCCTCAATTATTGATTGATACTGCTCAGTGCAACCATATTCTTGTGATATGCCAACTGACACAAAGAAACAAGCCTGACACCACTTTAAAAATGTTTGCGAGAGGAGAAGAGAGGAGAGCAGGGTGATCAGGTGGTGGTGTTGTCCAGGGTTTAAGATGTGTTAAGTGTGTAGGAGGAGAGATGAGTTGAAAGCCATCACAGACAATTCATGTTTGAAGAACATGATGATTGGAAAATATGCCTCTGCTCTGTTGGTCTTGACTGTCAGTGTGTATCACCACTGTAGAAATGGTCTCGGTGCTTCCTTAACAAGCTGCTTTTGTTGTTTCTTAGAGCTTAGGTGTAATTATTTGTGTCCTGTTTGGTTGAACGGCTTTTGATATTTGGCTGTTTAGACAGAAATGTAACAATTTATATATCAGTGGATATCCCTTTGAGATGCAGCATCTCGTTTTCAAGGGGATCCAAACACACAAATACATAATGCAAAGACAAAACATAACATAACTAGTACACAAATACACAAAAATATACAAAAACAGTTTTCTCACTCAGCTGGTTGCACCTACACCCCAGGCCGACAACAACTGAAACAGAAGATTCGGAGTTTCCAATGAACTTGCAACAAAAGGACAGACATATCATAGTTTGTGTTATTGCTAGTATAATAACTACATCACATTCAGTCGAAATACACAGGTCAGTTTATTTTACCTCACTGCACAATAAGGGAGAATGACAACATTTTAAATTCAATGCAAGATAGTACAACATAAGGAAGGTAGAGGTCAAATCTACCGGAAGTAGATCATTTAGATGTTAATCAATCAATAAACTGCACATAGTCAGACAAAGCGGATATACTTGCCAGCATCAGGGACATGCACACAGTGTATTAAGATGGTAAAATACGGATAACCTAAATCTGCAAAAAGATGAAATGGATCTCAAAGAAAGAGGGAGATTGTTCCAGTCAAAGGTAGCCTTATAATGAAAAGCCTCATCTATGCTTGAGGCTAAACGGCTCGATAGCCACTACTGGCATAACATACCTGAATGCAGTAATCTAGGCTCATATTTTGACAACTAAGAAGAATGCATGCTATAAAAAAGTTGATATCTCTGGTCCTGCTGCATCGACATTTTGTTGTGGTGAATGATACATTTTATTATCTGTGGACAAATTTTATTTTGTTTGTTTATAATATATTTAAATGCACTGTTTATCAGTATTAAATAAGCAATAGTCTCATATGATAACAATTATTTGCAAAACTGTCAACTTAAAGGTGCCCTGTGTAATTTTGCGGCATGGAACTGCCACCTAGTAGTGGAACATGTTCACGAGATAAACAAAATGGGGACCCACTCATAGAAAAACAGCTCCATACAGCTACTGGAGGTAAGAAACTCAGCAGGAAAACTTTAAGTAAGTTAAATTAATTGGTCTGTTGCAATCATTTCCGCTGTGTCCTACCTAGGTGGATGGACTGGATGAGTGAAGGCCTGTAGTGCATATGTTAAAAGTGAAAACACAGTATAGTATATACAGGATTTGACCTGAACTATAGGAGAGTTGCCTATCACTATCTTTAGAAACAACACATTACGAAGCATTTTTTTTTAAACTTAAAAAAAATGGCAATGGGAAAATGGCATGCTGGATGCATAGTGTGGAGTTTGCATGTTCTCCATGCGTATGGGTGGGATTCTTCTGGTTTCCCCCGCCATCAAAAACATGTATGGTGCAGTGGGTAATTCTATACAATACAGCGGCTGCCCACTGCTGAGGATGTGTTTAATGCAGAGAAGGAACTGCAGAGAACAGATTTCACTAGATTTTGTACTGTGTGTGATTGTGTATACGTGATTTGATTAATAGTAGTGGCGATGTCTTTACAACAGGGGTTTAATAGCGGTAACTGGATGTCAGAGCCGAGAAATCAGTCAAGGAGAGCCGAAGGAACAAACAGCTTCAGCAGAGCACTGCTGAGGTGTGAGCGGCATATTGTTAAATAAGCACAAAAGGCAGTTGTGAGGCATGACAAGGAGCAATGAGGGGGAGAGCTGACTGAGTGAAAGCTCAGCATGAACCCTTTTGTTGCATGATCATCATGGTGTTAGATAAATTATTTTGACAATGTTAATACATCTGCATTTGGTTCATCCTAAGCAAAATGCACCCGCCCTCTACTGTTTATTAAAATCAAACAAGACATACAGGGAATTTGGCAGTTCCTCCTTCAAGTAGAGCACTGCCATTAAGACAGTTACTTTTTAAACACCAAATACTGATCTGTGTTTGGTGTGCACTGAGTCAATGACACCAAATCTCATATCTTCATATTAGAGGAAGGTATTTATTTTCCTTCAGCTACAGAGCTCAGCTGGATGTGTAAATATTGCTCACAAATTATGTTACAACATTGCAGACACCCTGATGTAGCCTATTTAAAATGAGAAATTACTGAATAATCAGAGTGTCTCACCAAAGGTGCGTATGAATAACGCAACAATTTTGGTGTTATTACATTGCATTTTTTGCTTTTAGCATGTAATTTCACAGCATTTAGTCTGTACTGACCTCTATTCTGACATGTGAAACAAATGTTAGTTGACGTAGTATCGTGAACAACAAAGTTTCAGTTGGGAGATGGCTCAGGTGGATGCATGTGTCACACAAACACAGGACCCAGGAGGTCGTGTTTTACGAAAAACAAAAAGCCAGATTTTTTAAAGTTTTACGCACCGTAAACGTTGGTTCACATGACCTATGTAATGTACTTATTTTAATCCATAGCAAGTAGTTTTGCTGCCTGAACGTAATCAAACTGCAACCGTTTCACAACTATGTGTTTATTATTGTTACCAGGACAACTGTTGGTCACCTGAAAGTTACTCTGCTAGTGAAGTTGAGAGTTTGGGCAGGGGACGCGGTAATTTTAAAACCCCCAAACAAAAAGGACTTAAGTTATTATCTTGTGCCCACGAGATATAAAATAATATGTCTTGGCTCCGTTGGGGTAAAAAAAAACGTGTGACAAAAGAATAACTTGAGAACTATTTTGGGACAATGTTACAATGGTTTTCTGGATACGGTTAAAAATTGGGGGGATGTTAACTAATCCTCTTAATATATTGAGCTCTCACATCAGACTAAGGTCTATTAAGTGGTTGTTCTGGAACTTTTGATCACGTCACAATATCTTCATCAGCAGATGGAGTTTGCCCAGTTGTTAAGGAAATCTATGTCGCCCTCTTCCAATGTCAGTAGTCCATAGAATCAGTGTTATCAATTGTTATTACTCCCGTAATTATGCTTCAGTAGGCGAGTATTATCATTTCTTATCCTTGATAAACAGTAAAATAATTCATATCCATGTACATAGCTGGATTGACGACTGACCCCAGGTCCATCAAGTCAAGAAGTCCTCCAAATTAATGTATTACGTTATTTGTCCATGCCCTCTACAAGGACACAAAGAAGCGTTTTCTCATCTGACACCCTTCATCATCATTCTGTACCTTCTAAAACTGTTGTAAATCTCTTTTGGAAAATAAATATATTTTATGTCACTGTCATGATCATGGTTTGGTCATGGAATGATCGCGGTCATGCTTTATAAACTGTCGGTTGGAAACTGGAAACAAAGCGGCATCCGTCCACCTAGCTTATGGTGATGACGACAACTGATAACACACATTTAATAAACTGCTTCACAATATTAATATTCTACAAGATGTAAGAAGTGTGTAGATTGTATATAAATGTATAAAAGGCAAAACATATATGACAAATGGTTTCAGAAACCCCTGAGTCAAAACAGCTAAATGTATTGTGTAAAGGCTCATATTTAAATGGGTTTATGTAGATCATAATCAGCATTCACACACAGCTGTATTAATGATGCTGTAAATGTTAATGAAATATTGCCCCCAGCTGACAAACTCCTTTTAGTCTGCCTTCTGAGAGGTTACACTTACAGCTGAAAATTTACTGGTTCAATTAGCCATTGACCCCACACACAGTCACCGTTCACAAGTAGTGCAGTGTGATGTGGGAGGGTTCTCCAGTCTGGCTTTCCTTTACCAGGAGAGTTGTATTTACACATATAGTAAGCCACATATACACACACATACAGAATATTTAGATATCATTCAGTTCTCATAGAGTCCGAGATACAATGTGAAATGTGTCTTGACTGATATCATCAAATTGCAATTGTAAGTGACAACAGACACACTGTGCAGGTAGTGTCAAGTCAAATGCATGTCAGTTTTAGTGGCAGCTGCCAGTCTGACAGTCAACACGTTTTCAAGGCCTGTCACTGAGAAGCATCTGTGTTAAACCTGGAGGCACTCCACAATCTCCTTTTGATACTGAGCACAGTGACTGACGTCGAATCAGATATGCTGTCGTGCCTGCAGCACACAAGTGCTATTAGATAGTGTTGTCAGGGGTAGAAAAGAAACACCTTTCCCAGGCAGTGAGTAGGAGTGATGAGAGTTAAAATATTACACCTGCTGTGTGTTATTTCCTGTTTTGTATGCAACATCTGCTTTAGGATCAGGTCAAGATGTATGAATATATGAAAGTTCACACAAACTGGAGCCAGGCCCGCAAGGGTGAAGGAGGTCCAGTCCAACAAAAACATTATCACTTTTACATTTAAAAGTGTTGACTCTGGTGTCTCTTTAATAGAAAAAACAAACGTAAACACCCAGGAATAAAAGCACCTAAAGACTGGGCTTAATTCATCAAGTATTTCTCTCTAGCATGACTAAATTTATAACATTTAAAAGTTTAGCAAAAAAACATCCTTAGTTATTATTTATTAAAAGATTTGCCCTCAAAAACTCTTGATTTCACCATCAGATTTGCTAAATACAACTCCCAAGACAACAACACTGACAAAAGCACAAATACAGAAATATCTCAAGTGAAATAACCCAAACTGTTCTAAGTTGTGAGATAAAGTAACAGGATCAAAGGTCTGTCCTGATGCAGTTCAAAGTGTTTCATTGCATTTCTCTGAAGTTAAACTGACGTATCCCATCTGTGACTGCTGCAGATTGCTCACCGCCTCCCTTGCCAGTAGGTTTTGGCACCATAAATTATCAAATGTTTGGAGGTTTATATTCAAAACTCAGATCCTCTGAGGCGTGAATAGCACCATAACTGGAGTTAAATGTGCGATTGCAACACATGCTATGTTGATATTTGCCCTCTTTTTCTGTTGTATTGTCATCTGTGGATCTTCCCCATCTGTGTATGATTTAATATTGGTTATGTTCAAAATTCACTAAACAGAGCAAGTATTAGGATTGTTGTTTGGACAGAGTTATAAATAATTCCGGCAAAAGCCCTAATACACACAAAAATCCTACATATATTTGAGTTCCCTTACCTCCTCCAGCAAAGAAATATCCACCACAATATTTCTAAGGAACAAGATTTTTACTTATTCATCTCTGTTGATGCAGTTTATAAAAAGCATTAATAATTTAAAATTGACTGTGAATACAGTATACCATTCAGTAATGAACCCAGTCATAATGATCAATGAGCCACCGGCCTAACAGCCAAAAAAACTAATAAATGATGGACCATTAAATTTTAAGTAATTTAATTCATTTCAAACATAGTATTACTTAATATATGTGCACTGAGTTAAATCCATTTTTAAGATTCCTTTTATTTGTTTTTGCTTTATTGCATATTATATGATATTGGGATGTATTTGGGAGTATTTGCAACTTTTTAGCTTTATTTTTGTGAACACATGGTGCCATTCTTAAACAAGGTTGTCTTAAATTGGATTAACACTCACTTTAATAGTACACCAGAGACTGCAGAAATTCGGCTTATTAGCAACCCTGAGACTACAGTTGGCTTAGGCCTCATCCACATTACTACGTTTTTGTTTAAAAACAAAGTTTTAAGTAATGAAGTAATTGTGTCCAGTCAGCGGTGTGTCTGACTCCTGTCCCAGCAACTTGCCGTGCCACAGCAACCCCCTGAGTTAAGCAGCTGCAGTTGTGTCCCTGCTGAACTACAGTTGACTTTGGCTCCTGTGCTGCAGCAATCCTTCTTACCAGAATTGCAGCAATCCCTAATGCCAAAGCTGCAGCTTTCTGACTTTCTGACTCTACTGCAGCTCTCTGTTACTACAGAGCTCCAGCAAAACCCTGACTCTGCTATGCTGCAGCATCCTCCTGCTTCAGTCACAGAACAGACGGGTTTCTGTGAAACGTCATCACGAGATGCGCAACCATGGGGCAGTCATTTTTTAAACGATAAATACTGTTGTCCTTAATACTGAAACAGGAGAAAAGCATCAATAATAGTAATACATTAGATTAAACACATAATTGGTTTTAGATTTTGAATTATTCTTGTTCCTGTCTGCCCAGTTTCTTTGTAATCTGATTTTTCAGGTTGTTGCTAATAAACTGTTATTGACCTCTCTGTCATGAAAACTATGTTGTTGTAACCCTGAAAAAACTTTTTTTGCGGCCAAAGAGTATGTAAATACTAAAAGCAACTGTGTGTAATGTTTATTTAAGCCTGATTTACCGAAAATTACGATAAGAAAAAAATCAACATTTGACTGTGATACTGAACCTTTTAGCTCATATGCATGTAAATCTCTGAAATCTGTTTATTTAGAGATTAAGATTTACATAATAGGATTCATAAATTAGTCTTTGGCTAACATGTGTGGACAAAACGTTTAATCAGGCCCTGGACATGCATGTCCATGGAATACAACCTCAGCATGACCACATGTGTAACAGCCCTCTGCTTTGTTGTCATGAATTTTAACCACACTAAGAGACGAGCATGCAAATGACAATTAATTAGATTCTTGTTTGGATGCACATTAGCTTATAGCTGTTTATGCTCTCCTTTTCCTCCCATTGTATTTGAAGTGGATCAGGTCAAGCAGGTTTAGCTTTGATATTATAGTATTAGTTGTT
>JAPMOB010158744.1:0-10420 GCA_029875015.1 Lepomis gibbosus
TTTGTAGCCTACTGAGCCTTGCCGAGATAAATGAGGGTCTATTCACCAGTGATATGGTACCCGGGGGGTTTGCCAGCTGGGTCTGTGCCACACCAGTTCACTTTGTGCGAGCCCTGTCTGAACCTGCCTCTATTGTTTAGCCGTCACCAAGGCGATGTATAACAAATCACTGGTACAAAGAAACTGAGCATATATTACAGGATCAATAAACATCCTGTGCCTAATCAGCTGCTGCAGATTTCATTTAGCAACACATCATCTTCACACTTAAGTGGACTAACTATAATGTTTTCCCAGAAAGTTCAAAACGGTATGCATAAGTCTGGGTGACTTGTAAATGATCACATTATAGTGTGGATTAGAGCCTAAAAGACATGGGTTTCTATGAGACTGTGATGATTAATTTCTCTTTGAGACCTGCGTCATCTAGTGGTCAGATGTATGCAGTACACTTCCCTGACATGCTCTTTACAAACAAGAAAACTGGCCATGAAAATGTTTTGACAATAAACTACAATGACACAAAGTTGATTTCATTGGGCATTATCAAAACTTGATATTGTCTCGTCAATTTTATGTAAATATGTTAGAAACTGAAAATATCAAAG
The DNA here is from genome assembly GCA_029875015.1 of Lepomis gibbosus. Classification (NCBI taxonomy): domain Eukaryota; kingdom Metazoa; phylum Chordata; class Actinopteri; order Centrarchiformes; family Centrarchidae; genus Lepomis; species Lepomis gibbosus. The sequence goes on from JAPMOB010158744.1 coordinate 609, forward strand.
TACATGAAAGCAATACCAGACACCTAAAACAGCAAACTGACCTGACAATTGAATAGCCCCTGGTGCTGAAATGTGGCTAGAAGAATAATAAAGGTATTATCAAAGGGAATAATAATAATAATAATAAAGTGAATCAAAGGTTAATCATTAAAGCACTGAAAAATAATTAAATACATATTATAATACAAATTGTCTTTATTTCAACACAAAAATAACAAATTAATTTCAACCAAAAGAGACTTGCCTCTCACAAGAAACAAATTATGTCGAGATTAGGCTCTATCATTTTCTAAATGCAACAGTTTAGAAAAATACACTTCGCAAATAAGAAACAGAATGTGTATTGTATTAGGAACAGAGGTGCTGCTGGCTTTAATTGCAGTTTAGTTTACCGGAAAAACTAATTAAGCCTGTCAATAGGTCCACGTATATTAGAGGGGTTACAGTTTTAAGAGCCATGACGCTATATGTGCAATGATTAGTTAAACATGAACAGTTTTAAACAAACACAATCAACAGAGCTGAAAGAAGGTGAAACCTCTCGACCTTTGATAGCCTGAATACATATTGCGCATGCGCTGTCAAGAAACCAGCACCCAAATGCAAGTGAAGGGATTACTGTGTGCTGCAACAAAACGTTTATTTGAATATCCACCTGTCATGAAAGTTGGTTGCTGCTGCTGCTTTCTTCAAGAAATCTACGATTTTATTCTGTTCTGTGATGAAATACGTAATTAATACGTTTATCTGTTATTTATTGTATATGCAATGTTGCAATTTACTCAGATCTTCCCAGATAGGGTATCTATTCCCTTTTATTCCAGTGCCACTCTATTGTTTTCTTAAACTGAGTTATTCGTTTAAAATATACAGTTATTTTCGGTTTAATTATGCTGTGTCCTGTTCTGCCAGGTGTTACATTTTTTATTCTATCATAAAAATATTGTTAGATGTAGTCATATTTTTCTCTTCTAAAATTGTTATTCGTATACGATATGCCGTATAATATAAATAAATGAGCATTTACTGTATATTCAGCAGTGCAGTACCACTCAAATCTCCCAAGAGGAATTCTATTCAATTCTATTCTGGGCTCACTGGCAGTCCAAATATAGTCTGGCAGTATCACATGTTTATAAGGATGAAGATAGACCAAGTGTTATTACAGAATAGACACCCAGAGGAGGACTCTCGCACCACCAACACCCCTCTCTCTCTGTGGATGTTCCCAGTTTTGGCCAGTGGGTGACGATATTTTACCGGTTGAACTTTGAGAACCCCCCAACTGTTCTCACCCCAAGATGAAGAAGGATGCTGTCATGCTGAGTGCCCCTCACACACACTAGTCTGAGCATTCCGGCAACGATTACTCCCTCTTTATTCTCAAGTCCATCATTTATGACAGCATTACATCAAACGTGCTCCGATCCGTTATAGCTAAGGTAACATAAGAGAAGATATACAGGTGGCACTGCAGCTGTTGTGCTAACGTTACTCTCTGTAGTGGCGACACTTGGCTAACTAACGTTGGCTAATTGCCCCTGCTGCTGCTGCCGCCGCTGCTGGTGCTGCTGGTGCTGCTGCTGCTATTGTTTGTTGTTGCAGTCTCTCATCAAACAAATCACAGATGTTGTAGATCAAGCTCTTTAAGGTAAGTGATGTGAGCTTCAACCAGCCGTCATATTTGCCTTTGACGTTCATCAGCAAACGAGGAAGAAATGACAAATATGAAGGAGTAGTTTGTAAACGTTGGGCTGTTAACGTACACCCTTGTTTGCTAGCTATTTGGCTAATTTGCCTATTAGCATCAGCTAGCTAGTTAGCTGATCGAATTGTTTGCCCCTTACTGTTGCTGGTTACCATGGACTAACGTTAGCGGCTAGCGCCAGTGACTAGCACTGATTGGCAATGCCAGCAAGGAACAGTGTAATGTCTGGATACAAACACCTCGTTGACACCGGTTAGCACAGAACACATGCAACACACACACCATGACTTGATTTTATTAAACAATTTGTGGTTTTAACGTGCACGTAACCTTGCTGTATCGCATAGCAAGCGTTTCCCATTTTGAATTACCCAGTGTAACATCTCTGTTCCAGGAAGTAACCTGAGCCCATTCAGCTATTGTCATTAGCTCATGGAAAGGCTAGCCGGTGAAGCTAACTCGCTGTCTTTGTCTGCTTGACTTTTGCTCAATTATTGTTATCTACATTTCAGTGTGGGGTTATTTGCGAGTTTGGTCTGGGCTGGCTGTAAACAAAGATAATACTGGAAAGCGGCACACTCGTGTTGACTTTTGAAAACCAGGCTGCAAGGCTAGTAAAATCTTCATTGGAGAATTTTGTCAACAAACAGAATGTGTAGATTTGGCATTAACTCTTTTCACCTCTGGCTGACTGAGCAGTTCAAAACGTTCAAATAGGCACAAGGATAGTGATATTTGCTGGGTTTATTCTTTTATTAGTGAAGTGCATTAGTGAGTTTCTGCACCAGTGTAGTTACCGTGAATAGTAAGTTTGAAAATAGTAAACAAAAAACATTCATTGCCCTTATTTGGCAGAAAATAGAAATCATGCATGAGATGTACTTTTTAAATTGGAAGACATGGCCATTAAAAACTAGTGATTTATTTTTATTGAGTGCTAAGGACTCACTCCTGACTTATTCAGCTTATTGTGCCTTACAGGCTACATAGCTCTACACAATTGTGGACTTAACCATAACTGATGAATATACACTCTCAATGATTAAAGGAGTGAGAAACATTTGTTTTTGCTGTTTTCAGTTAACTGAAAGAATGCAATTTTAATGTTTAAAACATGTTAAAGTACCACCATATTAGGCTAGGTGTAAGGGAATCTTTAATACATTATCTGATATCGTGAGAGCATTGCATTGTGAAACATGGCAACACCACATTATAACATAGGATGTGAATGCTTGCAGCATTCACACCCAATGACTGTAAACAACCTAACATGGACAGGTTTTGGTACTTTGCAGTCACTCACACTACTACTCTACTTACCCAGCCATTGCCTCATGTTCAGGCCTCCTGATAATGACACCACTCTGTAAAAAGAGGTCACTGAACTGGAAAGCAAAGTTCATATACATGTATGTCTGTAATGTCTGTTGCACTATGGTTTAGTAACAGAGGGTTAGGTAAGAAAACACACATACACCCACATGGTCATATGAAATGTGAGGAATATTGCTGCAGTATTTTTACACACAGTGAGTCGATTGAGTCAAATAAAAACACGAACAACAGATAATGTCTTTCTTTATACGCCTCTTTAAAACATTTTCAATCAGCTTGATCAAGTCATTGCAGGTGTGATGAAAGCAACACCTTGATAAACATTTCTTAGCTCCATACATCGTACATATGGCACATCTGATGTTTTTGTGGCTTTTCTTGCTGCCAGTAGCTCAGCGGTTGTGATTTAGACTTTCTTTAACTACCGCTTAGACTGTAAACATGCGAGGTTAGCTTACAGAGGTATGCCATTACAGGCTATACGTTGATTACTACTTAAGCACATTTCTGACAGAAAGGCACCTTAATGTTTAGTGAGTTGTTAAGGTACAGCCAGGAGGATAGTTTTTTGTGTTTGGTTTTCTTTTCATGTTATTCACAGGGATGTTATTTGCCTTTTTTGGTTTATCCATGTGCAAACCCTATTTTAAAATCTACATTATCTGGTTAGTCCAGGGGTCAGAGGAGGTCAGGGTGTTTTATAGTCTTTCAATATGAATGGGATCCCAGGAGCAGCAGTGGGTAAAATTACTTTGAGTCACATATCCAATGACACACCCCGTCCATCGAATGTTAATCTAGCTGGGTGGCTGTAGTAGCAGCAGAGTAATGATAAGAGAAGTGTAATAACCCTGCTATTTTCCTAGTAATGGCAGCTCCCTGTGAGTAATATGTGGCAAATGGAAGGCCAGACGAGGAAAATCCAGTTTCACTGCGCTCTGACACCTCTTTGTTGGATGATTTGTCAATATGCTCGGGAATTCAATGTTTACATGCTGCGCTCGAATGGCGCCTTGCTGTTTTTCACCTAGATGCCGTCACTGCATCTTTCCTTCACCATGAATTGTCATGAAAGACGATTCCCCATTACAATGCCCTGTGTCTAGTCTCAGAGCTACTTCATGCTGTATACTGAGACATTGTGGCATCGGGTTCCAGTACGAGACAGTGCTATAAGCTGTCAATGCTGTGGCTGGCCTGTATTTTAAAAGAGGCATTTTACTTTCAGCAAGGCTATTGTGTTTCAAATAAAAGTGATTAGGCTGATTTATTGTTTTGTTCAAGGTTGTTTTGCTCAGGGATACAGTATGAAATTATGTTGCCAGGAGAGGTAGGTCAACATTGAAATGTCTGCTTGCCAGAACCAACACAGGAAATCAATGGTTAGGCTTAGGTAATCAAGCATCTTTAGACCTCAGGTTTGTAATTAAGAGAGTGTTGTGTTTAATGACTTTGCATAGTTGCTGCAGTGAGGATGCAGTGGACAATAGGGAAGCAAGTGGATTAACTGATTTAGCTTTTTCCTTTACAGTGCTCGATAGCAAATTCATTGCAAGATATCTGGCTGTTACATAGAAAATTAATGCTCTGAACAAAGGAGCAATGTTCACTCAAAGACCTCTTGATGGGCCATTCAAGTGCTGTATATTCATTAAAAATAACAATCTGTCAGCACTTACTGACAGCACGCACAACAAGCCAAGCTCTCTTTATTGTTCTCCAAAGATGTTTTTCAGTTCCCGTGCCAAGAGCTGGGTAATTGGCTGTAGCAAAGCCTTGCATGTGTTGTTTTAAGATATTGGACTGACACGCACAGGGCACACTGGCAGAAATGAGGCAAGCACCCCCCCTCCTCCTACTTCTTCCCCTGCGTTATCCCAGCAAGTCAGAGGAGGCAAGATGTTGGATGTGTTTTGTGTTCTTTGACAGCTTCCCTTCACCTCTCATAAGAGGAGATCCAAGCCTGCTGCATCATATCTCATCTTTGTTTGATTCAGGCCTAGCTCTGCAGCTCCACAATTGTGCCAAGGAGATAGTATCGGCAAATGCTATCCGTGTTAACAATTGTGAGCTGTCTTGCTACATACTGTTGGTGGTATTTGATGTGCTCGATGTGATCAAATCTGCTTTTTTTTCTGTGAGCTCAGCCGCGGTGAAGTCGGCCTCACTTCATCCTGCAAATGCCGTCTCTGTCTTATTGGGCTGACTTGGTGTGGATTTACATCTTAACTAATCATTGTGTTTTGCGTCGTTGCCAGCCTCTTGGCAGGGCGTAGGTACAGCAAAAAAAAGGTCTCTCCATATTTGCCATTTTCAATTTTGTATGTGGCTTCATGGCTATGACACTGCAAGTGTTGCAACTCACCACATTTCAGTGTGTTATGTTATTTATGTACACAAGGGGTTATAAAATGGAATGGGTGGAAACTGGCTTGGCTAACATTTTTAAGAGTTGTGAAGCAAGAGCAAATGTAGGACGAAAAGTATATAAAGTAGTTGTGATGATAGTGACTACACAGCTGATTTTATTCATTTGTTTTTTTTGTGCTGTCCAATATCTGGGAGTCTACACATTGTTAGATCTCTCATGCATCTCACTAATGATTAGTTAAATGGCACCGCAGCATGCTGATCATAGCCTATTTTTTTCAGTATTTGGGCAAGATAGGCTAATAATAGCATTTAGTCAATTATAGCGTTGAAAAGCATGAATCGAAAGTGTTCAAAAATAACAGTCAGCCATTTGCCATCTCAGTAAAAGAGGAAAATGAAATGGTGTAGGATCAGCTGGCTGGCCCCTGAGGAGAAGGAGAGAAAGAGGGGAGGGAGATGAGGAGTGCTTTGCTGCTGGTGTGTGTGTGTGTGTGTGTGTGTGTCAGTGCTGATTAGGTAAGAGATTGCCTCATGTAATGACACTGCATGGCGCTAGTGGTGCAGAAACACAAACAATGCATACCAGTGTTTTACTGTGCACACCCCCTGCAGCGGCCTGCCTGGAGATGTTTATATAGACATATACGCTCTCTCCCTAGAATATTTCAACATCTTTAGATGATGCCCTCCTTTCTCAGCAACACACACGTCGTTTACTCCATCCGGAAGCCAATAGCCCTTTTCTCGTGCGCTCTCTTTCTCCTGTAGCACAGATGAAAGATGGAGGTGATTAAAGGAAAGGAGCACAATAGAGTCTGTGCAGATTTTCTATCAGTGCTTATTGTTGCCACTGACAGCAGTGTTATTCAGCAATGGTTTATCGTGTTAAATAGGCTACATAATGTGCCAAAACCTTCCCTTCTCTGTTAGCTGAACCTTAAGCATAAGGGAACATGTCATATTTGTTATTGCTTGTGACAGTTAATGTTTCCAGCGATGTACTGGACCCGTTAAACACAGCAGTGTTAACTGAGTTTTCATTTGGCTAATAAAATTGTTTCAGGATAACCTCCAAAGTGTTGTATCTGCATCAAAATGTTGGGGAAGTATAAAGTTCTGCTGTGTTTCATGACATGGTGGTAAATGGTCACTTTGTTATAATTATCAGAGCCACCTTGATTTGCAAGTCTAAATGATACTGTTGATTTAACTGATTGTTTTATTGAGAGAGATGTCAATAACAGTTGTCTATTGTCCAGAAAAACCTACATCTCTTGTCATTAATTAAAAGGGTTGTAAAGGCTTGTTATGTTGTGTTTATTCTGTGCATTGGGCATTGATTTTTAACACAGTAGAGCTGACAAATCATGTATACTTCTTTTTACAACGTACTGGTTGTGCTCTGTGGTCTTTGTGACTAATACGGGTATTGCACTGATGTTATGAGCAAGCACATGAGGCACAGTTTGTTTGCAGAGCTGCAGAGCCCAGACCTGTGACGGATATTTTAATGGAGACAGCACGCGGGCCAGTGGCCAGCTCAGGGTTCATACAGCCATAAGGAAATGACCCCAGTGACATTGTGGCGCACTCCACTTTCTGTTCACGAGGTGCCTCTGGCAACCTATGTCCTTGCTCGCCCTTGCAGGTCTGGTACGCCTATTGAGCCTGCTGAGCCTTCAGTTTAGGTGCTGGATTGACTATAGGTTTAAGGATGGACAACTTGTCTCTGTGCCGCAGTTCCAGCAGCTGGCACAGAGAAAATGAGTTCTGAGGATTGGGTTTAGATTTGCCACTGTAGCACTTCAACTCTGATACACTCTAGCTACCATCAGGGGAAAGCTGTCAGAGAGAGAGAGAGAGAGAAAGAGAGAGAAAGAGAGAAAACAGTGAAGCACAGCAGTGCTATCTAATAGATCAATTTGTAATAAATCTGTTGCCTCAAGCTGTTGTTGTTCGCTTCTACTCAGTAAAAGGTGTCTGCGTTTCTCAGGCAAGAAAATGCTTGTCAGGCGGGGCATACAGAGCTATCAGTGAATGAGACGTGCCTAAAGCACCGTAAATCATTTTCTCTGTGCTCAGTTTACATAGGTTGAACACGTTGCTCTCTTATCAGGACATTCAGTTGGTCAAAAAAGGGGGGTTATAACCAATCGATGAGGCTGAGCACTGCGATGAGGAAGTAACGCTCCCATCACATTAAATTTCCCCATTATCCAATATGAGCCATTAATCATAATGAAGGAGCTATTGATTAGGCTATCAGCCTAGGTTGGTCAATTTATTTGCCAAGAGTCATTTCACCATGTGAGGATCTATTGAAGTAGTGCGGCTTTCTGAAAAACCCAAGCAGCAGAATGGAAATGACCCCATTATTATGACAACAGTTTGATCTTTAAGGTAACAAAAGAAGGGGGGCCTCTGTGAGGACCACATGGGATCGCTCCTTCTCCTCCTCCACTAGCAGCCATATGGACCGTACTAATTGTGTTTTACGCCAACCATTTTCACTGATCCATTGGGGACTTGTGGAAGTGCTGTAGCTATAATGTCACCAGCAGTGGGCTGGCTCATGAAAGAAACATTAGCGGGCAAGATGAGAAGATAGGAAGGCAATACACTGCAAGGCAATACAATTATTGATTTTATTCAAATGAAATCTGCGGTTCTCTGTTTTGAATCTGATGTTGGTTGCCTTTTTAAAGTATGATTTCTGTTATTTCTTTCCCCCCTCTGTTGCTATTGTATGAGTCCAGTAGTCTCATGCACTTTGCCAACCAGTAACAGCCAATTCTAGGCCTGATGCCATTGTGCAAAGAGATAGCTAAAAGGCTGTTCTAAAGATGTTTTATTCTATTAATACACATGATACTGATTTTGACCACATGAATTGCTCTGCGGAGAAATCCTCTTTTGTCTGTTTTGTTTTGTGACAAACACAAATGCTGAGGTTTTCACATTGAATGTAAATGTGACATTCACTGTATTTGCTTTGCCATTTGGGCCAGGGGTTGGTTGTAGAGTGCTAAGTGTGACTGAGGCAAGTCAGTGTGTGTTTTTAACGTGTTTACAATATGCAATCATGAAAAGGGCACATCTATGGAAATTAGATCCTGCAAAGGAGGGGAGGGGTGTTGGAGTGGTGACTGGGGAGAGGGAGAAAAGGAGTGTGTTTCATTGTGTCCCCGCTAACAGTTTTCTTGTAATTATTGAAATTGATGTTTGCTGCGGAGCTGTAAATCTGCAAGATCTCTTGTTAATAAAGCGGCAAAGGCAGCTGAGCCGTTAGGCTGGGAAATAAAAGGCAATCAAGCCTCCAACATCCTGTCCCTAGCCCCAAAATGAAGCAGCAGAAATCCTAATTAACTGAGAGGATGAGCAGCTCTTACTACAGTGCTTGGCTACTCAGTGCCAGAACTAGCTGCTATTCTCTAATGAAGACGCTTTGCTAGTTGCACACAACCCCCCACCCCCCTTTCTTCCAGCCCTCTCTATCTGGCTCTGTCTTGCCTGAGGTATTTTCTCCCCCTCAGCTCTTCTACTTCTCTACCTCCTCCTCCTCCTCCTTCCTTGTGTGTGAAGTTGTGGATGTGACTGTTGCGCTGATGGAGTGAGAGAAGCTTTGTTGCCTGGAGGTGTCTGGGAGTCCTGCACAGGAATTCGGTGAGCTAGATGATGACCTCTGTGATGGTTATTGCTGCTTATGTAAAGTGCTGTAAGAGAGAGATGGAGAGATGGTATTGATCTCCTCCCATTGATTTCATAGACCCCCTTGAAGATGACAATAAAGTTGTCTTTCTGTGTCATCTTCAAGCGCTCCTTTTCAAATCAGCGATGTGGCAAATTACTCCTGTCATCAGCCGCTCGTATTCAGACAGCAGCGTGTGATCATTTGTGGAGTTGAAAGTCAGGTTAAATCTCGCTTTGCAAACTTGATATTTGTTTGTGCATGTGTCTGTGCAGCAAAGCCGCCGAGGCTTTGAACAAGACATTCAGTAATATGTTGGTGTTAACCAAAGCTCTTAGAATTTATAGGCCTACAAGGTGTTAATACAAAATAAGATTCCCCGTGCTATAAGACACATCTTCTGTTGTTGTAGAAGAGTAAGTGATGATTGATTGTTTGAAACCTGAGCTTGCCTCAGCTCCCATCCAGCTGCTCCTCACTGTTTACCTGTAAACTTGTCCTTTCTGCTTTTTGCTTTGTCTGTGGACGGCCGCAGAGCTCCTTCTTTGTCGCCTCTCCCACCTTCTTTGTTGTACCAAGCAGCCCAAAAGCCTCCAGGGATGAACGGACAAATAGAAGAGAGCAAGAGGTGGGGGGGGGGGGGGGGGGGGGGGGGGGGGGGGGGGGGGGGGGGGGGGGGGGGGGGGGGGGGGGGGGGGGGGGGGG
>JAPMOB010158778.1:0-19453 GCA_029875015.1 Lepomis gibbosus
ATCCACTTCTGTTATTATGTTATATAGAATCAAACCTGCGGTGTGCTGTAAAGGCCTAATAAGATAGCTTGTACTTGGGAGTATTTCATAGTGAGGGAGTTGTGCTTTTACTCACTTAGTACTTCCTCTACTGCGGCACATGTGCCTACACCCCACATACTCCAGTGTATAACCTTTTCCCGTGAGGAAGAAAGGGAGATGATAAGGAAGGAGAGAGAGGTGCAAACCAGGGAGGGGATGTGAGAACGGTTCAAATAAAGATAGAAAAGGCGAGAAAGTAGGAGAGAGCGAGGAAGTAAAGGAGGGAGGGAGGCGAAGATTTCTCTGAGGGAGAGAGAAAGCTGGAGAGAGAGAGAGGAAGAAGTGTCAGGGACGAGCAGAAGCCGGCGCCGGCTCCATCCTGTAGCCTGGCAGTCGATGCACGGGAGCATGTTAGCGCCGCAGAGCCTCAGCCGCAGTCGGGACTACAGGACCCATAATGCACTGGGGGAGCCGTCCGCCAACAGGTCACCCACCTGGGAAGAACAGGTACGGAGGAAGGAGAGAGTCGGGGTGACCGACAGAGGAGGAGGAGGATGGAGTGTGGAGGGCAGAGCAGAGAGCATGATGGGAAAGCAGGGAGAGGATGTGCAGCCTGGATGTGTTTACCTGTTTACGTTTGTTTTGTCACGTCAATTTCCTGAACACACAAAGAAGAGCGAGCTAGGACGCCTTAGGACGACACCGAAGGAGGGGTGGTGTCACTGAGTACACACAGTGTGGTACCATTAGTCACTCAGCTGCAGCGGGAAGCAGGTATTGGGGGTGGCTCCATGACAACAGTGCATCCGTGTGTGTGTGTGTGTGTGTGTTGTAATTTCCCACCGAGCGGGATGACGAACATTCGGGAACCCTGCTCAACCTGTTGTGTGATTCACTGGAATCATGCTTTAGACATGCTCACACCGAGAACGTGGCTCTTTGGTTCTTCTGTGTTGCTTTTAAATTTTACCTGCCGCTTCAGACGTTACATTTCCCAGAATTCCTTTCAGAGAACACGCCTGAACTCACTCCATCAAACGGTTCAGTTGTCTATAAAGTTTAGGAGAGGGAACCCGTTGTAGCTGAGAAATACACTTCTGTAAGCTGAGAACATACTCAAAAAACATACTCACGCCCAACCCTGTGTTGTGGCTTTGGTGCCAGCAATGCATTCTGGTATTTTGAGGCTAAAATGGTTTCAAACAGAGTGGCCTCTTCTGGGCAATATGGCCAAAAATGTTATCACAATAAAAAATTTCACAACATTCGATATCGATAATTATCACAATTAATGTCAAGTCATTATTTCTTTCAAGTTGAAAGGCTGATTTTTGCTTTTTTTAAAGAAACTAGATTGTTAATTGTGGTTTTTAAACGTTTCTTTATGGTCAGTATATTACTGTACTTTCATGAGGTGATCAATCGTCTTGCATATGTGGCCAAAAGTAAGTGGACACCCCCAAAATGCACACTTTTATATACTTATGATCTGTTTCTCCTGGTTTGGACTTGACATCTTGAAGTCACAAGATAAATCTGGAGGGTCACCAGGTGTTTTAACAGGATGGGAACACAGACTGGGTCGGATTTAATGATTTTAGGGCCTCCATGGTGCCTTATTTTCACCCTTTCTCCATCAGAGAATGTTTTTATGAATGGCAGCCGTAGAAGAAGATATATAAAATTATATAAAAATCTAATTTAGCTATAAAGCTTATTGAATATCAACGTCGTCCACGATAGTATAATCCAACCAGAACTCTAACAGTTGGCAAATGGGCCAGTGAGGATTGAAGTTTACCAAGAAATTAAAATGTGTCGTCATCCTGAAAAGTTTCTGGCCTGTGAAGGATTATCGATTAATCCACCACAGCCAGATTTATAGATTAACGAGTGTGTATTTCAGCCGCTAACAATGAGCCTGACACTGTTTTGTGTGTTACAGGATGACGCGCCAATGAAGGAGATCAGCATAACTCACCATGTGAAGGAGGGATCAGAGAAGGCAGACCCCCGGCAGTTCGAGCTACGCAAAGTCCTGGGACAGGGCTCCTTCGGCAAGGTACGTGTGCGTGTTTATATACCTGTCAATGCGAGTGGGCCGAGGTGTGTGTGTAAGTGTGGGTTTCACTTCCACTCAAATCGTTGTATTGTTTCCCCTGTGCTAGTGTTTGAGAGCGTGTTGCGATGGAGACTGCAGGATGAGGGCCCTTCACACCTCCCGCTCAGTATCATCGTCTTTTATGAATGAACAATTAGCCTCCAGCTCTGCTGTGTGTGTTTGTGTATTTCTGTTTATATTAATCAACAAGTACGACCTTGAAAAAACAGCTCACCCAACGCAAACTCTCACACAGAAACACTAAAGAGTAGACATAATGCACACTCTGATGCCTGTGCATCCATTAATACTTAATCACGCAGTACATTACATAAATAAATACTCCAGCAGTTGATTTAAGTGATCTCTCTCTTTCTTTCTCTGTAGGTCTTTCTGGTGAGGAAGGTCACAGGCCCAGACGCCGGGCAGCTGTACGCCATGAAAGTCCTGAAGAAAGCTACGCTGAAAGGTACTAAGAGAGACTGTCTTTGATGTGAAGATCTATAGTTTTCATCATATCTTTAAATCTCATGTTTAGAGTCAAACCTGCACGTCCTGTGTGGGTCTCCTCTTCCTCTTCCTCTTCCTCTGAGCCTTGGGGTGCTTTCACACCTGCAGTTCGGTTCATTTGGTCCGAACCAAGTTATAAAGATGACACACTGTTGTATTTTAGTTCTGGTCCGGTTCATGTTCACACTGCAGTTTTACAAACGAACCAAGAGAAGTAACCGTGACGTTAGACAGACTTACAGGGAGCTCATTGATTGGACAGCTTTGCCGATTGTCATCCTGCATCATCAGGACCCACGTGGGGAAACCAAACTCCGGGTGACTGACCAAAGTTTATGCAGCACTTTAATGATTCTGATCTGTATCGCAAAGAGCTCACAAAGTAATAATTTATTAGAAGCATGATTAGTAATGTCAGACCGCAAATTTACCTCATTGCCTAATATGAATAATAATGTAGAAACAGGACATGTACAGGAATATTTTGGGCCTTAATAGCTTATAGTATACTGTGGGATCGCTGTCACAAATGTTTTGGTCTTAATGAACTGACAGGGTAAAGGGAGTAACATTTTTCAACAGATTTTAACCTATTAATGTGGGAAAATACCTGCGCTGACAAGTAAATGTTACCTAATTATTTTCATAAACATAGCATGGCTTTTACAGATCAATTACAAGATCGCTGAACACATTTCGTGGTCACACGATGGATTTATTAGTTTAACTTTCACATCTCTGCTATCATAAAATCCTGTAGTTGGTTCGTTTGCTTTCACAACACAAGCGAACCGCACCAGAGTTCATTTGAAAGACATCATCTTCAAGGAGGTCTCGGTCCACTTTTGGTGCGCACCCGAGTGCGACTGCTGTATTCACACCTGCCCAAACAAACCGCACCAAGGGGGAAAACGCTAATGCGATTCGACTGAACTAAATGAGGCAGGTGTGAAAGCACTCTCAGAGCTCCAGTGTTGTTCAGAAACTATTAAAACCCATCAGTGAGCCTCTCTGCTGCACTGGGTCACATGTTCCTTCATCACCATGAACACACACTGTAGTTTGTTCTGACTCAGTCCCACATACGCCGTCCTGCTGCCCTCAAACACTCCACATTTGGATTCATCCGCTGCTGAAAATAGTCCCCAACAAATGCACTATTTCCTCATGTTTGTTTGATTTAAAAACTATAGTAAGCTTCTGTTTTAGGAAATTAAACATTTTGTTTGTGAGCTGTTTTTAAAGATTTTTCAGTTGCAGCCTGTGGGCTTGGAGTTGGTAGCTACTGACAGGAAGTCAGAAAGGACTGAGAGACGATCAACACCTTGCTGGTTTGGGTGTTACATGGCACAGTGCCTGTTCACAGAGGCTGATGTGACGCCTCTCTGTGCTGTTTAGATTGCTCAGAATGCCCGTCTCACATCAATTTCAACAATGGCTGACATTCAGGACTCCCTCGTAACTTCAGACAACAGTTTACTTCCACATCGAAGCATATAAGCCCCGCCCCCGTGAGTGTACCCGGCCTTTGCTGCTGCAGAATGAAGCGACTCGCGCTGTACTGGTGTGTGTTCAAATGCACGAAATGCAGTCGACTGGATGAACTGTCCTTGACGAAATCGAAATACAAAACACACTCGCACACAGATTCATGCTTTTATTAGAGAGATATTGACCTTTTAAGTTTATGTGAAACATGAGGGGACAAAAGCTTGATTTCATTCCTGAAATGAAATCAAGCTTTACGTGGGATTAATGGGATTTGTTTACAATAAAACAAATACAAAATATCACCAGCCTTGTCCAAAACCATGTGTGATATTATTCAGGTGTTCCTCAATTTGAAATGAAGGTGTGCAGGTCATATAGAGTGACGCCCTTAAGGTGTGTTCAGACCGAATATGAAATTAAGTTGACAAGTTGCATGAATTAAATCCATGTGAATGCATTCGGTCTAATCAATGAACATGAGTTAGACTGAAGAGAGATGAGCCTGAGCGGTATGATTAACTGCTACAGGTGTATTAAAACCAGAGTGAACAAATACTCCAGCAGTAAAACTAATGTGAACAAAGCGATGGAGGAAATGCACTTAACGCTCAGTCGTTTATGCCTTTTAACCTTCATCACGCGACCTGTATCAAAAGGCATTACAGAGATCATCGATTACCAATCATTCGCTTGTGTAAAGGTGACCGAATACAGGATGCAACAGATTTAAAAACAGAAGCATGCTGAACGAAGCCGCCGTGGCTCCACTGAGATCATAGGAAAAATCAGTTTAACCCACAAACTAAATTAAACCAGATTGTCTCTGAGGTTGGTGATCATAGAGTTAGGGTTTAACTCTGGCTTTAGGTGAACCGCTCATTTCTGTTGGTTACTAGATCTTCGAAATCCAAAAATGGGTCATCAGGTTGCAGCTGAGGTTAGAAGAGGAAGCAGCAGCAGCCGCTGTGATGTGTAAATAAGCCCGAAAACGTTTCTGATCTCAAATTATGCCTCTTAACCAAATCGTAATTTTAAAAAATCTACGTTAAGACCTGTTTTAGAAGTAAAATTAGCTGAAATTCTTGTTGAAAACTTTGTATTTAAAGACCAAAGTTTGTTGTTTGTGCTTGAGTTCTTGCTTTTTGTTTTGCAGATTAAGTGTTGATCGCAGGCTAAAAGTCAGATCGAGGCCGACAGACTCTTCAGTGAGGGTTGTCTTTGACAGCTGAAGCTCTTCGCTCTGAAATATAGTTTTTAGCTTTTTTGTTCACAAGTGGATTCAGCGTGTTTTTGCTCAGTCGTCATCGCCCAAAGTGGAATTTCACACTTTAACATGAGACCACACAGAGAGACAAAGAGCTACAGAGGTGCAGGGAGAGAGGAAGAGACACAAACGCCTGAAGTCATGTTAAACTCAAGTCGAACACCATCTGGTGGACAGAAATACAGCATGTCTATTTATTTCTCTGCTGTCTGTCTGTCTTCATATTTGTTCCATTTTTTTTTCTTGTTTTTAAATTTCTTCCTGCTGATTTTCTTCCTCTCTCTGCCCGCGTTCAGTTACTCATCCGCTGCCATCTGGGAGTCTCTCCAGCCAAAACAGAAACCAAATAAGGAGGCTGTTTTATTTGGGCTTTTCACCGAGAGCTTTATCTGCTGATTTATGTGTTTTCCACTGTGTGTGTGTGTGTTTCCAGTGCGCGACCGGGTCAGGACAAAGATGGAGAGAGACATCCTGGTGGAGGTCAACCACCCCTTTATCGTCAAACTGCACTACGGTGAGTCAATAACAGACCTCCGCGATGAGTCACCAACGCCACGCCGGCCAATCAGAACTCAGTGTTCCTCTTTTTAGTCGCAGTGGAAATGTTCAACAAGCGGAGCAACTACTTAGATCATATCTCACTTCTTTCCTTCTCTCCTTCCTCTGTCAGCTTTTCAGACGGAGGGGAAGCTCTACCTGATCCTGGACTTCCTCAGAGGAGGGGATCTCTTCACTCGCCTCTCTAAGGAGGTAACGACTGTTTATGCACGAGGAGAGGCCTTTCAGGATTGAGCTCTGAAGACAAAACATCCGAGAGAATATAAAACAAAGAAAATCATCAAAATATAACAAATATAGAAATCAGGATCTTATTGTTTCTAGTGGGAAATTAGATTTTTAACTCTATTCATATCAAAATGAAAACACTTCTTTTCTTCAGCGCACCATTTATTTTGGCTATAGTCTGTCCTTCAAAACTGTTTTGGTGAATAAAGAAAGCAAAAAGACAGCGCAGCCGATAGAAGATGCCGTCGTCCTTCGGCGATGGCTGACAGACGGTCGGTGGTTGAGCAGGCATCGTGATGCCATCGTCCATATTTCAATATAGACATCGCCCAACCCAAGCGCAAAGTGCTTTAGTACAGAAACTGCATCAGGATCAGTAACACAAAAAAAGATAAAAATAAGCCGAAACAGATAAAATGGGAGACAAAACATTACATTTGTAATTACATTACTCATTCTCAAAGATATGATTGGAAATGTGGGGGACAGTAAGCAGACCTGAACCCAGACCATCTGAGACAGTTGCAGAGATAAACCAGTCACTGTTTTAAAATAGCGATCGACAGATACGGGTTTTTCAACTGCCGATGTTGATATTTGTCGAGCAGATCCCGTAATAAAACAAGGAAAAGTCACGTGCAAGCTATTATTCCTGCGGAGAACAATCTAACGTAAATGTTATCTCAGCCAGTAACGTGTTGTTTTAAATGAAAGACTTATTAATGAATGATAAGAAACATACTTTGGGTCCTGGTGTTTATCGGCCTCGTGGGTCCAGGTATCAGCTGATGCAGATTATCGCAAAATGCCAGATATCGGCCTGATTAATCGACCGACTGTCTTAAGTGTCTGTGAGATCTAATACTACTTATATAAACAAAGAGTAAGATGTACAAGTCAGGAAGGCAGCGTGAAGAACTGAGGACTGGACTGATCGACTCTCCTGGTGTCAGTGAGTAGACGTTCATTAGGAGGACAGAGAAACTGACAAAGGAAGAGAGGTATTCAGGTGACGTACCGTTAAGTTAAAGCAGATCCGGTTGAGCAAACTAGTATTTATAATAATCCACTTTAAGCATGGAAGAAACAGAAATGAATGTAGCACAGACACAGAAGAACAAACAAACAGGAGGAAGCAAGAAAAGACTGTTAACTGCTTGTTTTTCGGTTTTAGTTGTCAGTTACTTTAGTTTGTGACTTCCCATAAAAGAGGATTCAGGAACTGGCTCATCATTATTTTATAATCACATTTGATTGGATAAATGTACGTCTCAGAGTGCAGGATGAGTCATTAAAATGAAACGTTCTGTTTCAAAGGAAGAGAAGTGAGAGGGATTTTTATGAACAGCATGTTTAAGTATACCAAATTAGCAGAACATTAGCACGTGGGAAATGTCACTGCGTGTTTAAAAGACATTAAAGTTTCCACAAAGCGGACGAAACACAGTGACCTTTTTTTCTGAATCTTTGCACCTTGTCTGCATTTTAAAATGTCCCCAGCATCGTGACTAACAAGAAAATTAAGTTACCAAACAGAGTTTCCTATCGTAAAATGAGTAACATTTCTCAGAGTGCATCTTCAACCCTGTGTGCTGTGTGTGTTGTAGGTCATGTTCACGGAGGAGGATGTGAAGTTTTACCTGGCAGAACTCGCTCTGGCCCTAGATCACCTTCACAGCCTGGGCATCATTTACAGAGACCTGAAGCCAGAGAAGTAGGCGCACGCACACATTAATGTTTGCCTGCAGACGTTTCCTTCAGAATACTCAAAAAAACCCAACTTTGTGTTATTTCAGCATCCTGCTCGACGAGGAGGGACACATCAAGCTGACCGGTGGGTAATACTACACCTCTTCTGTGTGTGTGTGTGTGTTTCAGCTGCTGCTCGTTATAAAACAAGACATAAAACAATATGTCGCCGTCGTGTGTCTGTTAACTCGCGCTCCTACTGCTGTAAACTCTTTTTATCACTGAGTTGTGTGTATATGTTTTCAGACTTTGGCCTCAGCAAGGAGTCCATAGACCAGGCGAACAAGGCCTACTCCTTCTGTGGGACGGTGGAGTACATGGCTCCCGAGGTGGTGAACAGGCGAGGACACACGCACAGCGCCGACTGGTGGTCGTATGGCGTGCTCATGGTGAGAGGACGCTGCTCATTATGCAGCTGGTTAGCAGGAAGCAAGTCGCTGTTGTTTGTGTTCAGAGGTGACGGTTCTGATGTTTCAAAAGTGTCTGGACGCCCTTGTGGATCTGTTACTAACATATTTAATAAGCTCTTGCTGAATCTTCTCGAGCTTTTCTTTATTGGGAAAGAGCTTTTTACGCAACATTTAGCTAACTCCTGCTGGATATAATATGACAACATTTTGTTTGTGTTTAAAGTTGTTTAAAAGATTTAAAATTATTCACATTTAATAAACGGATCTGATATAATTATATTCGAGTCTAACCTTAAATAAATTAATAAATAACTTAAGTAAATTGTTCGAAAACAAAGGGTGAAATTATTTAGGTTTTTAAACAAAAAAATGTGTCCGGGGCAGAATCAAACAGGTGTGTAGTATATTGTGGCTGTTTTGTGAAACCTTATTAACATCATTAAAATATTTCACACTTGCTGTCTTCGTGGTTTCATCGCAAAGTCTAGCTTTCACATCTGGTGCTGTCATGGCTGCCCAGTGGAGAATTTAATTTAAGCAGACGATGTCCTAATTAAAATGTGTAGCAGCTGCAACTGAGATGTTGAGGTGCATCTGTAACGTTCTCAGTCTGCATGAATAAATAGGCTGATAAGATAAGATGAGAATTGTTTTCCAATGTTTGTGGTTCTGCTGTGAGAACAATCGGCTCTAAACTGCTGACAAGCCGACAGGCTCATATAAAAAAACACCCTGATAACTAATGCTTCAACCTGCTCGATAGCTAGCGTGCTTATCACGTGTTAACGAGGCCGTTATGAGTCAGAATCATTGAGCGTCACGCTGTGCAAGATGGGTGTAGTAAAATAAAGTGGTCGACCGATAAGGGTTTTTCACTGCCGATATCAAAACAAAGAAAAGTAATTTATAATCCATTGTTCCATGCAGAATACAATCTAATATACATGTTAACTTACCGTAGCTATGAACATCTTTAATGAAGGAAACAGAAACATACTTTGTCATCTGCTGAGGATTTCAGAACATGACTGGTGTTTAGGGGAGAGCGAGGTACAGTTTGGCAGAAGAGGTGTCATTCAGCTGCATTATTCTCTACGGTATAACCATATATATTTAACACGTATTTAACACTAGCCAGTAATGGTTTTGGATTAGTTCTTCTGTCATTTAGGATGATTTATCGGCCTCGTGAGTGCAGGTATCGGCCGGCCCATTTATCGGTCTATCACTAGTAAAATATTGGTGTCAGAAAGGACTATATCAACTTTGAGTTGTCAGATTGTGTCGTGATGCCAAGCGTTGATAGTGCTGCAATAATATGTATTAACAAATAAGATGTTTTTAGTTATTTCAAAAATTTGGCTCACGATGGATCAAAAAATACATCAGTTTGAAATATCGATCAGAGTTATCACGCAGGCTGTGTTTCGGCTCCAAAGCTGAAAACTTTCACAACCACTCTGGATTGACGACCAAAGATTTCACCATCTTTTTGTCACTAGTTACAACTTTTTGACAGCTCAAAAGAAACCACAGTGTAAAGAGGCCTTCGGGTGCAAAACAGAATACAGGGTGACCGATGGGACTTGTATTATTGAGCATGAGAAGAAGAAATCTCATTTGTTAACATGAATAAAACCCAAAACACTTTGCGCTTATGTAAAAAAACAACAGATATCATTAGGAGTAGCAGTGTTTGGGGGGGGGGGACCGTATAAAGCTTTGACAGTGGACATGTTGTGCTCTTTCTCTCAGTTTGAGATGCTGACGGGAACGCTGCCGTTTCAAGGCAAAGACCGGAAAGAGACGATGACCATGATCCTCAAGTAAGACACTTTATACTGTCTGTACGCTCCGATCTAATCTCCACCTAACAGCTTTTATTACAGCTTACTGGACATCCGAGAGGAGAGACGGAGAAAGAGAGAGCGGCGGCGTGAGCCTCCCTTCCCGCCGTCTCTCCCTCCGGCGAGTCAGCCCAAGGGAAAGTGAAGGATCTATTTTAGAGGACATAAAGTGCAGCACTCAGGAGGAAGAGGAAGATGAGGATGGGCAGAGCGGAGGAGAGATGAGAGTGTTCTGATAGCAGCGAGGAAGGAGACTGTGAGGGAAGATTTGGTGGGAGGAGGAGCGAGGGATGAGAGGCGAAAGAAAGAATCATGTTGGAGAAAGAAAGAAAGAAACAGTTCTCAGGAAATATTAACCCGTCCTGCTTCCTCTGTCGTCTCTCTTTCACTCTCAACGGCGGCCTGTAGAAAACTGCTGAGCAGACTCTCTGCAGACTGCTGAGTTTGTTTCCTGTGTGTAGCATATTGTCCTCTAGTCTTTCAGACACTTTTAGTTTGGATATACAATATGGACAGCTGATCACACCGCAGTTATTCTGTCTATTTCATATTTTCTTTCATATCTACGCTCTTTGTCTTTTGTTTTCTCAGGGCCAAGTTGGGAATGCCACAGTTTTTGAGTCCAGAAGCTCAGAGTCTCCTCAGGAACCTTTTCAAACGCAACCCTTCCAACAGATTAGGTAAAACAAATATATACAAACACACAGACAAACTAAAAAGGTTGCCTAAATAATTGCACAGATAGCTGCAGTAGAAATGTCCACACTGACTAAAACTGTCTGCACATCTGTTTTTATGCACATTTTCAATTGCACAGCAAACAGCTGGATGGAAACGCAGAAAATTTAGGGTAAAAATTCAAAACGTCACAGAAAAGAAGGAAAAGTTTGCGTATCGATCAAAGCAAAATGTGACTAAGTTCAGATTTAGCGAACACAGAATGAAGCAGGTGACTTAAATGTCCACTAATGACACGAAGACTAAAAATATAATATTAGAGAAAACAGATTTGTGTGTCAGAACTTCTTTCCTCTGCCATCAATCAAATCACGACCCCTCAGATTTATCTTGTGACCATTTAGAGGGGTCCGACCCCTAGATTGGGGGTTTAACTACTTTATACTACAATATATAAAGTAGTTAAAGCGGCAGCTACAACAGAAAAAGGCTTTTAACAGCTTTAACAATCTAATATGGATAAAAATTTACCAGTCAGATGCATTTTTACTGCTTAACAAGTACTTTTGATACTTGAAGTAAATTTAGCTGATGAAACTTTTTATTTGAGTAGAATTTAAAATGCAGGACTTTAACTTCAGGATGTAAATATTTCTTCCACCTCTCTCACTAGAGCACCAAATGTAGATTAATCCGCTGAAAATAGTCCCCAACAAATGCCCCGTTTGTTAAAAACTACTGTTTGACTGAAGGGATCAAACAGTGATGTTGTGATTGCAGGACAGCCTGCCCCCTGCTGGTCTGTCCTGTACAGCACTGCACTGACAGCTGACGTTTATTTGTAGGAGCTGGACCAGACGGCGTGGAGGAGATCAAGAGGCATCAATTCTTCAGCACCATCGACTGGAATGTCAGTGTCTTTATTCAACAAACTTTGTTTACAGTCTCTGACCGTGTGTCTCTGCCTGTGCTGGAGTTTTCTAACGTCCCCTCTTCCTTGTAGAAACTGTTCCGCAGAGAGCTCCACCCTCCCTTCAAACCAGCTGCAGGACGACCTGACGACACTTTCTATTTTGATCCAGAGTTCACAGCTAAAACGCCCAGAGGTACGCTCCGCCTCACCTCCACACACCGCTGCGCTGAGCAGCACTGAGAGTAAACTGAGATTTTGTTGAGCGGTTAGGATCAACAGCTCTTTCTCTTTGTGTTCCCAGACTCTCCTGGCGTTCCTCCCAGCGCCAACGCCCATCAGCTGTTCAGAGGCTTCAGTTTTGTGGCCATAACAGAAGAGGAAACGCAACCACTACCCAGCACTATTGTTCAGGTACACACACATTCACACTTTCACTTCACTGCAAAAAATAATCTCAGCTACAGAGCGAACCCTCAGTGGGCAGAAAGCAAGTCATCCTACTTTTTATTATATTGCAGATCCGAGCTAAGTTTATTACAGAGTGGCTCACATTAAATGTGTGTGCTAGTTAATAAAGCATCATTTAAGGACTTCTTCGCCTTCTCCGGTTCTTACCGGACTGTCCGAGGCACGGTTCAGCACGCCATTGAAATGTGGATTGATTAAAGTTTAATCCTCACACTCTGAGAAAAAGTTTTACTGCCACTGTAGCTTTTTAATAAATATATAACTTTCCGATGGTCAAAGACCGGAGGAAGGCTCCGAACTACGGGGGAGCTCGGCTCCTCTCAACAAGAAGGTAGCTTCCATGATGGATCATGCGTAAAATAGATTTCTATAGGCTGTGTGTTTGTGCTTTAACCATTTCCTTCCTGATCACGGAGGCTGCTGTCAGTCCTGAACGGTCGATTCAAATAATCCATGACGTAATGCTGCTGTACCTCGCGCGTCTTTCTTACTGGAAAGACGAATCATCCTGTTTCACCTACCCCGCTATTAACCAGAAGGTTATTTTTTATGACAAAGACCGACCTGACCCGTGGATATAACTGCACTAGACGCCTACACAGCACATACTTACTAATGTGCTGTGTAGGTGGGTTCTTACTTACTAATGCGGAATATACAACAAATATATATACAACAATTCAGAGACAGTAATATTGTAATATAACTAATTAGATATGTATTACATTTTGGAACTAACTTGCCCAACACTGACAGTGAAGTACGACAAAAGCTGGAATCACATAAGACACATATTCTCTGAACTTACCAGGTAGTTCAACTTTCTCACTTTAATTATCTCCTCTGAGCTGGCATACTCGAATTTTGCGCGTCATTTGTTTTAAATCGTTCCCACTCTTTATGCCGTCTGACGCAAATTTTTGTGATCACACCGCTTGAGTTACGTCATCTGTTTATCTCCCTGTGCTCAATTCCTAATATTCACATATTGCCAGTGGAAGGAAACGCACATTAATTTGCATTTTCTTTTCCTGATTTTCTGGAAATTCGATTTATTTTTAGATTCTGAAAAAGCCTCAGATATGATCCCTGATAGAGTGCCGCTAATCAACCCTGGCTGTGTCGCCTGACCGAGGGTGTAAAAGACCCCAGATTATATCACTGATGATGATCCCCTAATCTACTATTATTAGTAGTAGTAATGTTTGTGTTGACGTTTGTGTCTTTGCATGTAGCAGCTGCACAGAAGCACATCCCAGTTCTCAGACGCCTACGAGATCAAAGAGGACATCGGCGTCGGGTCGTACTCCATCTGTAAGCGCTGCATTCACAAAGGAACCGGCATGGAGTACGCAGTCAAGGTACAACATCCACAGAGTCCGCGGCACGACGTCCGCGTCCAGCTTTGCTTCACTGTAAACGCTGTTTGTCGCTGTTACAGATCATCAGCAAGGCCAAGAGAGACCCGACGGAGGAGGTGGAGATCCTGCTGAGATACGGACAACATCCCAACATCATCACCCTCAAAGACGTGAGTCACAATGAAGATGGTGGTCAGTCATATTATGATGCTGACGCTTTACTCTGAATCTTTTCGACATGACTATCTGGCGAGTTTGTCTGTGTAGCTGAACAGATTATTCTCTTGATTAGATGCAAATGTTTGGTTCAGTTTGGTTCCAGTTTGTCTGTGACTCACTCGTAATGAGAGATAAAAATATCATGTTGCTGTTTGGTGAAAAAGCCCTCGCTTGATTCACTTCCAGTAACCGAAGACAATTATATCTGCGTTTTTTTTTGTTCACTTCCTTTTATAAAAAGGCCGATGGCTGTTAGAGATAAATCTCTTTATCTCAAGTTTGTAAATAAAGTGTTTGTACATATTACAAAGAATTCTAGTTTAGTTCTCTTATCTTCACGCTGCGTCTGTTTTCTTCTTCCTCTCTGCTGCTGTGACACTTCCCTGCAAGGGATCAATAAAGCTTATTTATCTCAAGTAAATATTACACAAAAGTCAAGAGCTGCAGCTATTGATTATTGCCATGAAGAGCTGCAATGATCAATAGATTAGTTGTCATCTGTTATATTAATCTCCACCTGTTTTCAGTTCTTCTGATTCCAGTTTCTTAAATGTCAAAAATAGTTTCTGGTTTCTGTTCTCAGTAAACTGAATCTCTTTGGGTTGTGGACACAACAAGACATCTGAGGACGACATGTTGAGCTTTGGGAATCACTGATCGATTAATCGAGAAAAGAAATGAACGAGTAATCGATAGTTGCAGCCCCGTTTTCTCTATTGATCGTTCAGCCTATTAAATGTTAAAAGTGACACTTTCTGAGCCCAAAATGTCGTCATCTGTTTGTTCGTGTTGTCCAAAACTTATATTTTATTATTTTTAAACTTATTACCATGTATGACAAAGAAAAGTAGATTATTGATTATTTAATTTATTTACTGTTGTAATTATTTATTGCAACTCTACAAACTTGGATATGGAAACTCAATACTAGTTTACAGAGAGAACTGACCGAAGTTCATTGAGTATCAAAAATTGACTATATTTTGTCAAAGTCTTTACTTGCTGCTGATGTATTAAGCTTTAAGGTTAAAATCTTTTATCTTTATTTATAGCTGCAACTAAAAACTACACGTTGTCCAAAACAGAAAAAAAATCTTTTGCTTAAAAGATTAATTGTTTATCAAAATCTTTGTTAATTTTGTGTCAGTCGATTATTAACTATTACACACACATGATCACTCTCATACAGAAGTTACAGAACCTCAGTACCTCTGAGTACCGACTGATATGTGTTTGTGAGCATCGACAATCGGCAGGAAATGTTTAGTCTGATTTCCAGACAGAATTACTTGAATGGTTAATTCATTGTTAAATTAGTTGCCATTTAATTTACCGTTTAGTGATTAATTGATTAATTTCAGCTGTATTCCCAAAACTAAGGTACCTTTTGGTTTCAGGACCGAGGGGAAGGTATTTTCAAACGAGACTCAGCTCATAGTGTGAGCCAGTTAATCAGTAATATTAAATTAAAGAAGCAGCTGATAAACTGTGCACTGCTTCTCAGAGTTTATTGTAATATGGTGACTCATCTGTGCCTGTTGGAGCCATAATCTTCACACTGCATGTTTTATTTAACATCACCGGAACGAATCTGCACAATGAGCGACCCTGGAGCCGATCCATTAGTTAGAATCAACACTGACATAATTTCACGGAACAATTGAATGACTAAAGCGTTGTTTGTGTTATTTCCACGTCGTAGGTGTACGACGACGGCCGCTCGGTGTACTTGGTGACGGAGCTGATGAAAGGGGGCGAGCTGCTGGACAAAATCCTCCGGCAGAAGTTTTTCTCTGAGCGAGAAGCGAGCGCTGTTCTCTACACCATCACCAAGACGCTGGAGTACCTGCATGTCCAGGGGGTACGTCTCTCGATAGAGGTCACAAGAAACTGATATCGTAAAGTGCTTTTACAAGTGAAGGAGGATTTTTAGGGGAGGAAAGAGGGAAATGGATGTTTTGTGCAAGAACTGGATTGATGAATGAAAAGCTGCAGAAGAATCTGTGAAGGTTTTGGTGTTTTTATGTTCACTAAAATAACATATTTGTCCAAACGGCGTCTCTGCCGCTTACTGTGTTTCTGTTTTTTTTAAAATGCATAAGTCCATGTTGGCGGCGGCGTGAAATAAAATCCAGAAAATACATTAAAATATAAGAAAAAATTTGATTTAGGTTGATTAACCTGTGGAAGTTACATAAATATGTGCAGCTTTAAAGTCTCTAAACTTAAACCCCTGGCTTCCTGTTCAGGTGGTGCACAGAGACCTGAAGCCCAGTAACATCCTCTACGTGGACGAGAGCGGGAACGCCGAATCCATCAGGATCTGTGATTTTGGGTTCGCCAAACAGCTGAGAGCCGAGAACGGCCTCCTCATGACGCCGTGTTACACCGCCAACTTTGTCGCACCTGAGGTACAAAGTCTTCTCAGTGTTAGTCAGCTGAAAAAAAGTACGTATTATCAGCAACATGAAGTTTCTGGATTAATATTCCTGCTGCATTAATGTGTATATTGTGTTTTTCAGCTGTGGATGTTGAAGGTTGAGCTCGTTTTAACTCACAGATGTTGTTCCTGAAGCTGAGTTTTTTTTCTGTGCTTCCTGGCAGGTGTTGAAGAAGCAGGGTTATGATGCAGCCTGTGACATCTGGAGTCTCGGAGTCCTGCTCTACACGATGCTCACAGGGTGGGGACGAACATCAGATGTTACCTTTCTCACTTCGGATAGTTTAAATAAAGAAGTGATTCATTTGTTAGGATCAAAGTGTGTGAATGTCCTTGGAATATTCTGGGTAATACTTGTGTATCTGACTGTGAATACTTTCTCGCTCCCCCCGTCCTTCGTTCTCTTCATCCCTCTCCAGTTTCACTCCCTTCGCTAACGGACCCGAGGACACGCCGGAGGAGATTTTGGCTCGTATCGGCAGCGGGAAGTTCTCCCTCACTGGAGGATACTGGAACTCCGTCTCTGTGGAGGCGAAGGTGCGGACTCTGACACACAAACAACAACTGTACAAGAATCAGCCATAACATTATGACCATCTGTCAAAAGGGGGACCCCGGCGACTGAGGCTCATTGATGCATGGGGGGAGCGAGGGCAGGCCCGTATGGTTCGGTCCAACAGACAAACTACTGTGGGTCATGTTGCTAAAGAGGTTGATGCTGGTTCTGATAGAAAGTCAGGGCTGTGTTATGACCAGCAGGTGGTCATAATGTTATGGCTGATCGGTGTATTTTTAAACAAACACACAAGAAGGAGTGTAAAAAACTGAACTAACTCTTCCACTTTAAAGACATTTTCTCTTTCTCCCTCGTGTGTTTAAGTTACCAGTGACTGCATCTCTCAGGTCAGCAGATTAAAGCTGTGAATGCACTTACAACATCCACTGTAGACAATTAATCTTTAGGAGGTTGAAGGTTTTAAATTTACTAAAAAAATCCTTCCAAAATCATCCAAATTTGAGGTACTTGTACTTTACTTGCGTCTATTCTTTATATACCATTTTTTACTTCTACTCTGCTACATCTAAAAACTGTACTTTTTACTTCACTTAATATGATTTTTGAGCTTATAAAATGTGTTGTTTTGTTATAAATTAAACAGTTTATACAAATCATTAGTCGACTGACAGGAATATAATTGGCTATTTTGATCATTTTAGAGCTTCTGCTCGTTAATAATGTTTGGACACAACAAGCATTGTGAAGGTGTGACTCTCTGCATTTCTCGCTGTTGTCTAATATTTACAAACAATCAATCGATTAGTGGAGAAAATAATCAGCTGATTAATCCATTGTGAACATAATCATTAGCTGCAGTCTGGTACAAAAATATCTTCACCAACGACAGCAGTAACATCCTGCTTTTACATTAATGCATGAGGAGCAATAATCTGATGATATATAATAGTACAACTGAAGTACATTTTCCTGATTATACTTACATAGTTTAACTTAATTAACATTTTCAAAGCAGTACTTTTCTTGAAACAGAGTATTTTTAAAGTGTGTTAATAGTGCTTTTACTTTGGTAAAGAATGTGAATACTTTTTTCTTCTTTTAATCAAAACATAAGTAACAACAAAAACATTCACGTCCTTCATGTTGACAAGTAGATTCAAGACTTCCATGAAATTTTATGTAACTATTTACGGCCTCCATTAATCCACGTGACCTCTGACCCCCACAGGACCTGGTGTCCAAGATGCTCCACGTGGATCCCCACCGGCGTCTGACGGCGGGTCAGGTCCTCCGACACCCCTGGGTGACGCACCGAGACCAGCTGCCCAAATACACCCTCAACAGACACGACGCTCCGCACCTCGTCAAGGTGACACAACAAACTGTCTCGTTTTGACGTGTCAGAGCATTTCATGTCATGGAAACGACACCTCAAAATAAATAAATAAAAACATTTCATAATGAAAGCGTGCAGAAGAAGAACAGTTTGTGCTGCAGATTTCTGTCTCAGCCAAAAAAAAACTTTGTGTGTTTTGAGTTTTTGGAGATTAACAAAGTAATTTCTTATTTTTTCCAATCATTTAAACTCACTAACCCTAAAATTGGTCCAAAAGCAAATAGAAATTTACCAGGAAATGAATTAAAAGTCTTCTAGTGCTGAAAGTAATTACACAACTTATGCAAATTTGTATGTAAATGCAAATCTGACAACACACTGAAAGTTTGTTATCTACATAAAAACAGTGTTGAAACGGTAAATATCTGCGTGTTTATTTAGTGTTACATCACAGTTTGTAATGTACATTTAATGGTAACAGAAACATATTGTCAGAGAAGAGATTTTAAAAATGTAGTTTTTGTTGTATGTTCATAAGTTTAGGTAACTCTGCTGATACACGTTGGTGTGTTTTTATCATTAGCCCAAATGCATTTATTCATTTATTCTTAACCCCCATTTGTGGAATTACATTTTACATCACGTTAATATCACTTAGCAACACATTAATGTCAAATATCGACTTTATCATGAAGACAGAAAATCTTTTTTGCTTATGTTTTTTAAGTCTTGCGTGTGTTTTGTTTATTTGCTCTTGTGCAAGAATTTATTTTTCACATTTCAACATAAAGGAGATCTGCCTGATTAATACTAGGCCTGTAACTAATATTTATATCTGTTATCAATCAATCAATTTTTAAAAAAGTACCAAAAAAAGTTTGGTATTTAAAATGTAAACATTGATTCAAATAGCTTATAAGCATGTAGGTCTATAATAAAAACATAATATTAATATTAGTAAATACATAATAGATATAATAAATTCATCATTATGCCACGGAGGCATGATGGTGAGTTAACTAAGTGATTAACTGATGAAGACCTTCAGCACCCTGACTCTCTGTGTCCCCCCTGCAGGGTGCGATGGCGGCCACCTACTCGGCTCTCAACAGGAACGTCCCCCCGGTCCTGGAGCCGGTGGGCTGCTCCACTCTGGCCCAGCGGAGGGGCCTGAAGAAGATCACCTCCACTGCTCTGTGACCTTTAACCCCCTCCTCCCCCAACTCTGACCTCGATCTGACTTCCGCCGGACCCTCACCCTTCCTCTCTGTCTCTGGTCAGGTCTGGTGGGACAGACTACTGATGGACCCAGGAACCGCTTACGCCAAATAGGAACACGGAG
>JAPMOB010158934.1:0-32724 GCA_029875015.1 Lepomis gibbosus
TATATACACACACACACACAATTATCAGTTTTATTATGATCAAGCCGGATCATGGAGCAATAAAAAGTAAAAAATAAACTGAAATGATCCTGAGATAAATAAACGGTCATTGATACATACACACAGTATGGAATGGAAATTTTTGGAACTAGATAAACTCCAGATCCAAGTCTTTTTAGAATTGAATTTCCTGTGTATGTGGAGAAAAGAGACACCACACTCTACGTGAGTGTTACAGAAGGAACACCTTAACTGGATCTGGTGTCTCCTGTTGCAGGGGTACTTTGTTAGGCCATAGCATGCACCCATTTTCTGTGCCTCTGTTGTCATTGTTGGGATTAGGCCATTTAACCTGATTGCCAGAGAGGGTGATGAGGTGGAAGATTTGCTCGGCGGAGGGCTGATCAGTGATTCATTAATGCAAGGAGCGTACAGTTATTAAACTTAAATGAGATGGTACTGATTGTGCATGACTGTACCCGGAGGCTTGGGTTTATAGCTAAGCAGGAATTTGCTTCTGCTCTCTGATCTTTCTTGCAGACCTCCACCATAAGCCTAAACCCTCAGTTTTTCTTTCTTGTTGACAGGAGGTTATAATACTTCCTGAATCTTTCAGTAATGTCGTAGGAAGTCCTTTGGGCCGGTGACGCGCTTTTCTGTCTTTGCAGATCAGATGTCCCCTAAAAAGGACCTTCTAAAGCAGTGCAAACTGACACCTGGCCATTACTAATTGAAGGGAAGTGTGGGTTTTGAACAGCGAAGCTGACATCTGTCACACTAAACAGAGCTTGCTCTACATCTATAGGCACATGTGAGGGTGTGAGGGTCATTAAAGTCCTTGGCTGACTTTCCAAGGCAGATATGAGCGGAACAGCTGGTAGATCCTCAATGTAGCACATCATGTCCACCTAGCTTAGTACTAAGCAGAAGAGTGGTGGAAGGGCACAAGTCAGTAAACCAACCTGTAAGCACCATGCCGTCTGTAATCCACCCTGGAAAATAGAAAGGGGCAGTCAGTGCTGGCAGAAATAGAAGGTTTCCACTTCCTCTATAAGGCGCCTGAGCACCTGTAGCCCTGCTCTCTGTGTCTAATCACAGTACACGCTTGTTTAGATTTCTCATGCTGCTGTGCTTTAAACACTGAAACAGATAAACTTACGTGACAATGCAACATGAGCTATTACATTTGACTAAGGTCAGGCATTGTTGTTTTTGAAAATATTTGTTTCAATAAAAGAAGAATGTGCATAGGTAGATTTCATCTGAAAGTGTCTGCTTTTGTTTTCAGCAGCAAATATTTTACTCCAGTGCTTTGAAAATCCATAGAGGTAGCATTTGTTTAATACTGTCTTTCCTTTTCCTTTCAGACCTCATCTTGCTCTAGAATACAGCGGTAAGGTATGCCAATTTCATCAATATCTTTGCTTCCTCTCTAGGTTTGTAACAATTTAAACATTTTATGCCACTCTTGTGTCAACTTCATATCCCCCTGGCTGTTTATTCATCTTTCAGGCTACAAAGATCCACCAGAGGGCCTTTGGTAATGACCACCCCATTACAGCCAGAAGCCTGGAGCTTATGGCCACCGTCTATGCTGAGATTGGCAAGACTGAATATTCAGGTAAACACTTACCTGGGATGAATGCTACAGAGTAGCAACACCACCTCCATATTACGACAAGTGGACTTACTCTATGGAGATTAATACACAGTGTAAAACAAACATGCGGAGGACATCTCTCTCAGCAGTATATAATTTAACACTGTTAACATTCAAGGGCGGAGACCTCGCTGTCTCGAGAGGCATGACAATAACAGAACAGAGTTCTGTTAAGGTATCAGCCCTGTGCTTTAGAGAGTACACAGCATAGTGAGGATGTGGTTTAAAGCAGTTCAGTTGGCCTTTCAACCATGTCAACCGGTGAAAATGTTAAATTAATAAACACTTGCAGTCATGTTGGACATGAGTGGTTTTATGCAGAGCGAAAAACAGAGGTAGCTTTGTGAGGGCAGAGTTGTGGTGTACAGTATGTATGTTTGGCTTGCATTAAAAAGGGAGAAAAATTGCACTCTGCACTTTTGAGAAGACTGCTGTGGTGTTAAAAGCAGTACGTAGAAATCAGCCTTGTTGTCGAGTCAGCTTTCAGAGGCAGTGGTGCTGAACAGGGCCAGCTGCATAAAGCAGGACTGTACAGCATATAAAGACAAAGATTTACAACACTCCCTAAATTTCACCTCACGTGGTCTTAAACATGTTTGATGAAGAAATGAAAAACGAGCAGGGCCAGAGAGTTTTAGTTGTTGCAGATCAGAACACACAGCTTTCTCTGTGCAATTTTTGCAACCTTTTAGTTTGTATTGTACACAGATAAGCACGTTTAACTGCTTAACCCTCACAATACAAAGGAGCAACCAGACTGAGGCTCATTTCACCTCTTTGGTAGAGAAACTGTGTTGAGATAAAGTAAAATTAAATTTGAGTATAACCAGAACCTTTTTGAGGTCCTGGAATGGTAAATATCTTAGTGTAAACATAGTGGGGGGAAAAAACAAGTGAGTTGTAACTTGAACCTACTAAGCTCCACTCTATCTGCATGGCGTCTTTTCTCTGACACATTTGCATATTTAACTTTGTATGTTTAGCTTCACCTCATTGTCTGTCAAGAGTAGACTGCAGACGCCAGTGCAAAGCAGCACTAGCTCACTACTCATGTATGGGGATGGTTCTCTTCCTAGACTCCCTGGGTCAGTGTGTATCTGCACTGTCCAAACGCTTCGCTGCTGCAGAGTCCATCAGAGACACGGTCAACTGTCTTCCTCATTCCCACCGGGAGAAACACTCAGAGGTCCGCCACAGAAAGGACACCCACCACCAACCGGGGGACACACCGAAACATAAGGTAGTGTTAAAAACCCTTGCAGGGATCTTCAGCAAAAACTTTGTTGCCTTCTAGTTGTTTTTTTGTTTTGTTTTTTTACATTTATTTGGAGGTTGTCATGGGTATAGTTATCCTTAACTGTATCTAATGCAGGTGACCAATGGCAAAGTCCCCACCTCCATTCTGAAGAGGCCAAGTCCCAGTTACGGGTCAGACACAGAACCCAACCACAGACGGAAAGGCGAACGGAGGGTTCGATTTAGGGAGCCAGAGACCACAGTACATGGTAAGAAAGCAGACGCGTTAACAGTTTGCAACGAGCCCAGCCTGTTCAGTCACAGACAGTCAGGTGTGTTTCTACAACAAGAGAGAACATACTGCCCTCTGGTGCTTTAACGTCTCGACAAAACTAATCAGGTGACTTCATATCACCCATAGTTTCTACAGGCTGTCCATGTCAGCTCTAAGTTTACAGAGGCATTAATAAGGGAATGCATGCATATAGTAACAATATTAATGTAATTTTGATTGTTTATTTAAAAGTGGTGCCCTCCAGCTTACAGTGGGGTCTCCAACCCATATGTAACAGCAGTGTGTGCCTTGCACTCAGCAGTAAAGAGAAAAAACAATATGCATTAAAACATCCTGCAATTGCATTGTACACTATTGTCCTTCGGGAATTCTCTACAATTTCAAAATAATGTAATGCAGAGAGACCTCAAAACATGAGCAAGTGATTTACTTTTTTGTAGTTAATTATGCATGCAAATGAAGCTCCGAGTCTGTTCCAGAGAGATAGTGGAGTCTATATGAGGGCACAGCAGCGGGTCTGTGACTGCTGTACATCACAGAGGTTGGCTCTTGTTGACTGACTGGCCTCTTTTCTGTCTGCTTCACAGACATTCCTTACTGTGACTGTTTAGGTGGTAAGTCTTCAGAATCACTATGGTAATGTGCATGAGAAAGTGGCAACACTAAAACACAGTCTGCTGGATGTAAAAATGTGTGGGGAAAGCAGCAAGGAAAAGGATTAGGTTAATTAAGTAAAACATGTCAATTAAATGTCACTTTGTTGCCTGCCATGCAAAATGGAGTTAAGCCTTTCACTGTCACCCTTCTTTAAACTAAGTTTGAAACACAGAAAGCACAGTTTGTGTGACAACGCTCCACTGCCACATGAAATCCTCCATTTAAAAACTTGCCTGTTGAGGTCTTGACTCTGCTGGCTCAAGAGAAAAGAGAGAGAGAAAGAGAGAGCCTCATGCATGTGACAATTCAAACACTCATTTACAAACCAAAATTGTGAAAAACTGGTCTTGGTTTTTATGTTTGTAGCATATGAGACGACACCGCCCCGCCCCCACCTCGCCCTGTTCACTTGCCTCTTCCTACTAATGTCATTCCTGGGTGTGGCCATGTACTGCACAGACCGCCGGCGCCCACAGCGAGTATGCGAGGAGCTGGAGGCTGCCTTGGCTGTGTACCTGCTGCATATGAAACAGCTTCTGTGGGGCTGCTGGATATGGCTGACCATGCAGTGACTGAAACCGACCACAGGTGGAGACATGGAGCCACCTTTGGGTTTTTTTCAGACCCTTCTTTTTCCTATCTCTGAAGGAGCCCAGGCCTACAAACACCTCAGCCATTTGGCACTCTCTGTACACTGTCTATGGTGTTGAACCACTCTCGCAATGAAAAAGGGAAAAATATGTAATCCCAGAAATATGTAGCTTCCATGTCTGTATGTATATATGTACTAAGATGGTGGACATGCCATTCCTTATTTAAGATGATTTTGCACATCTGCAATGTTGATACTCACAGATACGCTCACTTAATCAACACAACCCTGATTTTTCAGTTCATGTCACAGTCTAAAGTATGCGAGTGAATGTTTCCATGGAATGCAAATATTTATTTTGTTACTTTACATGATTTGTGTATCAAATATTACACAGAACTGAATGTGTATATATGGTTCAATATACTAAGGACTATCACAATATTCCGCCTTGTAATTGCACATAAATGAATGTAGAGATGTTTGGAAACACCTTTCCCTTGGCACGGGGTATATTTGAGACAAGGAGGATGGAAGCACAAATGTGTAAACTGTTCGAAAATGACTCGCAAGAAAGAAAACACAGGGCTGCAACACTTCACAGTGCCAGGTTGAATGACTTAACAGATGAAAAACACCTCTTTCTTCACAGACTTTCTTCAGCTGATTCCCAGCTCCACTGAGGAGGAAATCTGCAGCACAATGTTCTCTCACCTTATCTATTGCTGAAGAGAATATACTCAAACTGAATGAATGCTAATGCTTTTGAGAGTGTTCCTCTTTATAATCGCTTGAATCCCACAAAATATCCTTGATCCTAAATATTATTCTTCTATATTGTATATCTGCATCTACGCAATTATCCAACTTTCAATTATTTTTAATTTTTTTAATTTTTTGTTACCTCGTACATTTCTATTTAAAAACAATAATATTCAGGTTTTAATCGTGATGTCAGATGCTCATCAAGCTTTGGGCAAATGTATGGATCGGTGTGGCTCAATAAGTATTTGCCATCTGTTAAAAAAACAAAACGGATATACTCCCTATATCAAGATCATTACTACTAATATGAGGCCAAACACAGAAATATAGCAGAATCAGATACTCATATGTCAGTCCCCTTATCAAATGAAGAAAATAAAATTCAAACAGCCAAACCACCACACCCACACACCTCATTATGAGCAATAACACACATCACATAGTTTGCAGTAAAACATTGTTCTTTATATAACAGGTTTCAGGGAACTCAAAAGGAAAGCGTTGGATTTTGGAGGTTTCACATTTGAATGTCAAAGCAATATAAGGCTAATAATGCCTCTATAGGAGAAAGGAATACTCTTGACTCTGTACTGTCTAACTAAATTGTCATTAGCAATAAAACAATACCCAGTGAACTCATGTCCTGTATATGCACATTTAGCTTAGAAGCTGCATTTCATGGCTGTGCAAACATTTATGGTCACTTTGAAAGAAGTGCCTTTATGGAGGGTTTTCTTGGTTCCTACCGTTTTATGATTTCCGTTGTTTTGAATAAAACTGTCATTGCCTATCAAAGTCAAGCAATCAATTTCTCTTTTCCAGTAATCTCTGACTGCAAGTGAGTGTGTGATGTGTGTGTAACAGGGAGAGAGATGCATGCAGGTATATTTGTGTGTCTGTTCACAGTAACACAGTATATTGGTTTGAAGCCTATAAAGGAGAAGCCTGAGTTTCTACTGTATATGGCACAAAATAAGATTTGTTTTCTTTTTTACCTCACACAGATTTCTAAAAGCATTTTTAGACTGGCTGCCTCATACATGAATACTCTGAACTACAATTTGTCATTGTTATAAAACACCTTTTGTAACTGTTGATAAAAGTGTGAATACACTGCAAAAGCACACATCACCTTGCTTTGCTGCAGCATGCAAAGAATTCTCACTTCATCAAGTAGTGCACATCTTTCCAGAAAGAAGCCTACTTTAGGAATACATTTATTGGTGT
The DNA here is from genome assembly GCA_029875015.1 of Lepomis gibbosus. Classification (NCBI taxonomy): domain Eukaryota; kingdom Metazoa; phylum Chordata; class Actinopteri; order Centrarchiformes; family Centrarchidae; genus Lepomis; species Lepomis gibbosus. Next base: position 6,433 of record JAPMOB010158934.1, read on the forward strand.
ATGAAACATCCCTTTACATCTAAAACCCACCACCCTATTCTTTTGTCATGCATTAGGTCCATGCAGAAGTTTCACAAAGACAACATGATCCAATCTGTCCAAGCCATTAATACTGTGTTGCAAAATAGAAATACATGAATTGAGAAAAACTGGGTTTACATGTCCATTAAAGGATTTTAATACTATCTGAGCTGAGCTGTGGTTGTGTGTCCTGAAGAGGAGTACACACTGTGGATGAATAAACTATCAATTACCTTTGGAGAACAAAGCTAAAAACTTTCAGTTTGATTCAATCCATGATCAATGGGAGCAAAAGCCAAATAATTTCGATTGTCTACATAGGCAAACATTGGTGTTGCTCATGGCAGGTGAGAGGACTGTACCGTTGAGTGTGAGTGTGTATGTTTGTACATCCTCTGTTTTCTAGATCAGGCCGGTCTTGAGGTCAGAGTTGCGGCGTGAGGGGCGGCTAAGCAGAAGCTCCTTTTCATGGATCAGGCTGTCCAGCAGGTCCTCTTGTCTGTAGTTGTGGTAGACCTTCAGGAAGGCCATCACTGCGATCGCAAGCCAGGTAAGCCATGCAGCCCACAGGCCAAACTGCAGGTGGGACATTATTGTAAATATGACTGACATTCAGGATTTGTCTGGATGATATTACCAATAAAACAGTCTCACCTGAGCTATAGCAAACTGGTCGTAGAAAGCAGAATTGTCCAGGCCAAGTTCTAGATCAGTGTCCTGCAGTTCCTCACAGCTAAAATATGACAGATGGTATTTAGAAGGGCCCGCTGCGCTGTATAAGGAAAGTGTCTGAAAAGTTTAATTTGTGAGTTGCTCGCTCACCTGCTGGGCATGGTCCCACTCTCAGTGACGGAGTCGCACCACATGTTGAAACCCACACTGACTATGGTGCTGGACAGGAAGACTGTGAACACCACCAGGGAGCTGATCAGCAGGTTGAGGAAGGCGTTGAAGACGGAGCTGCAGGCAGGTAGAGCAGAAATTGAAGAAGATAAAAGCTGTGCAGTTTCTGCCTAATGTTTACATACATTCCAGAAGTTTCTCTGGGAACATAAGTCTGTAAAACTGAAACACAGTATGATTCGTCTTTCTGTGGTGAATGGTGTCTTTCAGTCATAGCTGCATGACACAGGTTGGAAATACTGCATGTGAGGCACAGTATGACTTTGATTTTTCAAAGGCTCAGCAGTGTTTCCCCTCCATCTTTATAATGGAGGACAGCAGTGATTAGTCCTTTTATGGCTCATTCTATCGCGTTTATCACCATAGCCTTCATAACATGCAGTCTATATGATTCTGCCACAATAGCGCGCATATAAGAGAGTGGGGGATGGACAGAAAATAACATATTTACATTTACCGGTGTACCTGAGCCTGTCCTACTGAGCTTTTTATAGTGCTGCTATTGTATTGTGTTGAACGAACACTTGTGAAATGTCACTCACTCGTCGTGCCCTTTGCACAGAAAGAACAGAAGCCTCCATGCCTGCACTGCGGACAGGATGAGGGACGCTATCCCGACAAAAGTGATAAAGCTGCAGGCGGACTCGGGTCCCCACTCCTCCACGATGAAGCGCTGCTTCGACACAGTGATGTTCTCATTTTGCCACATACCCCGCGTGAAGAGCAGGCATTTCCCCCCGAAATCCTCCGTGTTTTCAGACAGAGGCACCACGGCGATGAAACCGAATACGAAGGCTAAAAAATAAAGGATGCACTGGGCGAAAATTAAATTATCGAGGGCCATTTTTCTGTCTCCCACCTCGGCTCTCTGCGTCCTGGAGAAACTGCGGCTGCGCAGTGGGGGCAGCGATGAGCGGAGGCGCAGCATCCGACGACGCGTTCTGCTGCAAATTAATGAGGCCTTCAGGGTTCTCCATCTTATCCACACACAGAGATGTGGAGATGGTCCTCTTCACTAATGTTCCCATTGGCAGCAGTTTAGGTAGGCTATTTAACAGTTAATAAACACATTTAACCTCTTAACATAGTCTTTCGTTTACCCCTTAGGTAGGAGGACAGTGAATCTTATAGGCTACATAGGCCTACGTTCAATCAGCTTGTTCGAATTCTACATTGAAGCTATATGATGTTTACAATGAGCAAAATAGCCAAAGCATCGACTGTATGTTTTTATGGCTGCACAATTCCATCAAATTGAAATATTACAGATGTTTTGCATCATTAAAATTCACCAAAATTCCACCTGACATTTCTGGTAATTTTGTTATCTCCAGTTCTGTAAATTTTAATTTTAGGCTATACAGCATGCATTTACAAGCCATGTTTTGTACTTGTTTAAGAGGTTAATTCAAATACAAACAAACAAATGAATTTTTCTTAGTCTAGGCTAGACACTGTAGGGGCAACTCTTCACATACGTTAATTCGGTGGGTTCAATGCAATCATGCCCTTCATTTCATATGCACATACACACACACACACACACACACACGCATATGGCAGTGCACTCACAAATTAGAGTAATGGTTTGTTTATACACAGTGACAGTCCTTAAGGAAGGGCAGGTAGCTGTCACAGCCATCTGACATGCTTCACTGAGCCCATCTGGTGAGCTGGCCAAGGTGTCTTTCAACCTTCCTTCCTCAGCCACCCGGGCTCAGTGCCTCTCACAGTGCCCTCCAGTGGCCATAGCACCTTCATGGTCCAACCCCTGTTGTTTCATGCTTGAGGTATGATCATTGCATTCATGTACAGTCCGCAGATGCAGGTTGCAACATAATGTTTGAATGAAAATACCTTCAGTTAATTGTTTTTAAAAATGTTTTGTTTAGAAAATGAAAATTTAATTTTCAGATGGCAAAGTGACCAGTTTCTTTAGAGGTTGACTTTTAGTCATTTTGCCCCAGCTCTGCTGTTTCTGGGGAAGTATCCTCTGCAACACAAAGACATGTATTTATACAAGAGCTTTCCAGACATCAGACGGCTATTTGTATCCATCATACAAAATGCAGCATTTTGCATCCTCTCCCTTGCACATGATTTATGTGTCATTTTGCTGCACCACAGCACTCTAATTTCCATGACGTTATCGGCTCTCAGATTAGCTTGAGTTATTGTGTGTGCTTATGTTCGCGTAGTCTTGACCTCAAAGTTGATTCCATTCCAATGTTCAGAGCCAGTTTGCTGTTTGGCATCATTAAGTTGTGTTACTTGTTTACTGCTCCTTTGGCTTTTTTGGCTCTTTTTTCCTTCTTTTTTGTGGCTCTGGCAGATCTTTATTCTTGGATGTATGATAAATTGCCCACGTTATTATTTCCTGTGATAAATCATTTTGCAGTTTCAACCTTTCAGTTGTGATACAGTATTGTATTGTACTGCTTGTGAAAGCATTTTCTCTTTTTTTCCTAATAGAAAAAAACAAAGCACAGAACAGCCACAAAATTCGGATTATAACAAGGCTGACATACTTATGTTGTCTCTGGCTAGAGCTCAGACATCATCTGGTGTCAGATACTACACCTACAAGGTCATAGAGAAAAGCCCGACCACTCCATAAGGTATTCCCCCTTACACAAACAGGAGATCACACCCATATCCACACACACATAACTCCAAACCACACTTTTAAATAATACAGCATGTGTGGGCTCATGAACTGGGCACCCAGGGGAGACCCAGAGCAGAAGTGTGTCAAGCTGAAATATGTGTTAAGTTATTCTCCCCCAGAACAAGACACGAAGGGAGGGAGGAGGATGCTAACCCAAATGCAGTCCCTGGGCTCTGTGCAAATATGGGGAGCGATGGGCAGCAGAAAGCTCTGGGAGGTCATCCATTTTTCATGAGATGCAATGGCAGCAGAGCAGAAATCCTTTTTCAAGAGGAAAAATAGTTAATATAAAGTGCAAAATCATTTTCAAGGACACCATCACTGCTTTTTTTAAGTGTAGTGCATTTAAACTTCAAATGGAGCAAGATCAATTCTTGTAATGTTGATCAGATAATAAAAATACATAATAAAAAACATTTTAATGGAGTTTTATTTAGCAAAATATTTAATAATTTATGTTTATCAATAATTCCTGAGAAATACATCATTGGGTGTGTGTTTCTGACACGTGGTATTACAGTGGAAGAAAATGGGTGTGGCAGGGCAATATCACTGGGTGTAGAAGGCTGCTGCTAGAGGCAGTGGTGGTAGTAGCAGCTGTCAGAACAATCTGACCGACTGATTGATGAGGAAGGGGAGATGGATCACGTTAGGTTGAAATCTCTGATGTGATTGATCATAAAGCCAGTAGTATGATCAGTAAATTCATTGTGGTGTTAATCCATACAGTATTGCTTTAGGTTAATGAAGGCACTCCAGATTTGGATTCAAAATCTATTTCATGTCTCATGCATCAGGTTAAAACACCAATATATTTATCATTCAGTTCAGATCTCCATACTCTGTGCTATGTTTCAAAGATGTACTAAATCTTCAAGCTCTCTTCACTTGTTTTCCTTTTCTTGATCGCGTTCTCCCACTTCTTATCGGACCTCGGGAAGCCTTCCCCAAACTGCTCCAACCTGCAGGCTCCTCTTTGTCTGCCTGAAACACAAAACAACAGCAAAAACAGACACAATTACAGCCTCATATCCTGGGCAGTGATGTGGAGGGCCTGATGAAATATCCTGTACCCATTAATCTTTCCCCAGGGGGCGCAGGAGACTGCGAGCACTGATTAAATGCCCCTAATAGAGGCCATTCGTCTCCCCTTGAATCTTGAATGTTTCAACATGGAACATCACCCAACACCACTACTACTTGCTTCACTATGTGCAAATATTGGCATTTTCATAAAGCCAGCAAAGTCGATAATATTTCATTTTGCGATATCTTTTTAAGCAAGCATGATCTCTTTGTGAGCTTCTACGATTTGATCAATGACATTTTTCACTGCGGTTAATATCTCATTTATAACTATGCCACAATAACAGTCATGCATAAGGTTACATGGGATGACATCAGAATTTATAGTTTGCACTAATAACTATGTTTAATATCCGGATTTTCTTATCTTTAGCCTGCCTGGCATTAAATAGATGACAGCTTGATCAACCATTAAGGGTTTGTCTTAAACTCATTTTCACACATTAGTTAATATTTCTCCTTTAGGCAAATCCTGGGCGGCATCATTTCTGGCCTGGATAAACAATTAGATAAGATTAACAGCACTTCCTTCAAAACAACCCCCTGGAAGCACACTCACACTGAAACTGCAAGTTAATGATTGTAATGCATTCACTACAAGCATGCACTGTACAACCAAAACAGACCAGCCGTGATAGACACACAGTTTGTACAGTATAGGCCACTCAGGCCCAAGGTATAATCATCATAAATTAACATGGCCTAATTACGTTTCACCTGCCAAGCTCCATATGGTCCCCAATTCTGAACAAAATAATTAGGTGACTGCATCCCAATTAAACAATTATCCAATAAAATCTCAGTAAAACAATTACCTGGTCATATCCGTGCAACAATATTACAGTGCTTAGCAGTGTAACGTTCAGGTCGATGAACAGGAAAGCAGTAAAATTATGCACATAATAAAGGTGACTACATCAGCATCAGATGTTGCATTTATGACAAATTAATAATAGCTACATTCTGTGGTATTTCATGCACATGTGCCTCTGTTCTTCAAGATACAATTCAAGGGATTCAAATCCCCTGAAACACTGCCCAAATGACATCATTGTATGTCCTAGGCAGAGATCTTAAAAGAAATGGTGTTTATGCTGGAGGACAGGAGAAAGAGGAATGAGGGGTGGTAAAGAGGGCACCTGCTGGGTTGTGATGAAGCAAAATCCTCAGGGACCAGAAATGAGATCATCCAAATCAGAGAAGCTGTCAAGCTTCTTAACTGGAACAATAGTGACCCCTACTGACCAGACTGGTTTTATCTCCTTGTGATGAATACACCACAGTTTCAACATACAGTATGAATCATTAGAGGAAAATACCTGTTTGTCATCTCCTTTTTGCTTTGCAGTGAGGTCCATAAAGTTGAACAGACTGTAGGAATATGTCTTTTTATCTGTGAAGGGGCAGAAACAAAGCAAAGTGTTAACATAGTCAGGGCAGTGACAGTTCAATTGCTTCCTATTGACATTTCATCAGTTGTAATCATCCATTGCTGGAAACATTGACCCCAAAATGGAGGAATCTGATACTATTCTTTTAATTTTATGCAACATTGCTCTACTGTTATGTCTTTAACCCCTGTCCCAGTGACAAGGTTGAGGCATCAGCGTGGGGCATTAGGCCGTAGGTCCCTGAAGCCCAGCAGTGATCAGCCCAACCTAGCAGATGGAGGGAGGTCTGCTTGCCGTGGTAGGCAGTACAACCCCCATAGAAAGCATGGGGGAGGGGGGAGGGGGGATGGGGTTGTTTTATGGATGACTGACTGCTGCAGCAAGGTTAAGGAAACCAATTTCTGACACTTCACTTCCTCACCAGTCTCCCTCTCCTGGCAGCCAAGACCCCCCGCATTCGGTACATGTACCTGCGTTTTGCACCCTGCAGTGGAAACCAGCACCTCTGACATACAATTATGTTTGACCAACCACACACACAAATTATCTGGCAATGACAAAACCAGATTTGCATATTGCTAATGGCCATTTGCAATGTTTTGGGAGCTTTAAACGTCAATAAAGCAACTGGTAGCACATATTTCATTATCTCTTCTGACCACTGTACAGCTTAGGGTTATATATGGTTTTATATGTATTATTCACCTGATATGACAGCCACTCCAGGCTCTGTAGCAGGAAGAAGGCTGCCGATGGCTCTACAGGCTTCCAGGTCCTGTTTCCACCAGCTGCCCATTTTGCTATGATCGAGCCAGGCTGAGGTACTCTGGACACACGGTTCATCCACCTTTAATTGGGCTTTGGGGAAGCTCTCATTGGTGGTGTCAGAAGGAGCAGATGTGGTTTTGATGTTGCAGGTTAGGCTGGGGGTCAGAGGGCTACCAGAGATCTGGAGCTGTGTGGGGTAGGTAGAGCTGCACACAGGGAAGGGGAGGCAGATCTCAGAAAGACCCATCACTGCTGAAGCACTCGAGCCACTGGCTACAGGATCCTCTGACAGAAAGCTCTGGTGAAGGTCAGTCAGCAGGTCCCGAGTGGTTTCAGACATGGCACAGGAGAAGCTTTGACTGAAGCGTTCCATTGCTTCCTCGTGCTGTTGCTGCTCAGTTGATTTCTGTGCTCATACAGTGTGTAAATGTATAAATGTATAACATATGAAGGTCCCCATTTTGAAAACAGGTACTGTGATAATCCTACAGTATGCAGTGTTTAGTTAAAGAGAGATCTGCCTACCTGATGAAGTTCTTCTTCCAGGAAATAGCCAGGTGCCTCGCTCAAACTGAAAATCTCATAAGGAATGCAATCTGATTGGTCCTCTTGGTTGACTGACACTGCAGAGCTCCACATATTAGTGATATCAGGGGGACCATGGACAACTTTTTCAGACGCTCCTTTACAGCAGGCCATTTTCTCTGCGGATAAAAGTTCATGCAGTGATGAGAACAATCAGGTCACCACAATTCAGCCTGATCATTTTGTCCCTCTAGCTGTATGAACCTACACACCATCTTTAGGCGAGTGGAAACTTTGACTCTCCATCTGGGGCTCACAGAGACTGGCCACTGATTGGTTGTCCTCACTACTGTGTAGAAAGAGGGGAATATTCATTCTCAAACCATAGGAAACAAATATCACTGAATTTCTTGGCAGTGTTATGTGCACTAAGTATAATGTGAGGTAAGATGACCTCTGACCTCTCCAGTGCATCAACAATGAGAAAGTCCCTGCGTGAGAAAACATCTGTCTTCTCCCCTTCTTCTCCCACTAGAAAAGAGTTGAAGTTTCTCTTTATCTTTTGACTGCCTCTTAATGTGAAACGTGTGCAAATAAAATCCAAAACAAAGCTTACCCTCTGCAGAGGGCACCAGCTCCACCAAAGCATCTTTGTTCAAGTTGCTGAGGAAAATGGGGGTTGTGGCACCATCTAGTGGCACTGTGAGCTCAGCGCAATCTGGAAAAGCTTCAATTGATGAAGGGCTTCTGCGGTCTTCTTCATCTTCCTCTTCCCAGCTGTGATTCTCTCTATCATTGAGGAGAGAAGACATCCTTTGCAGGGTCACGGTACTTGTATAGACATAAGCACGATCCAGTCTCAACAGAGGCAAGGAAGAGGCCGAGGTGAAGGAGGAGACAGACCCAGAGCTCATATCCTCAAAAGAAGAAATATGCTCTGATGGCTCAGGTTGCTGCTGGGACAAGACACCCATAAAAAGGGCATTATTTCTAAATCACATGTGGCAAATATCAACTGACTTTTAGCAGGGAAAATGAAAATGTATACATTATGGATAGGCTGTTCCTCTTCTTGTTCATCTGTATGTGCCGTTTGCTCGGATTCTTTTACCATGTCCATTGGGGAGGGGCTTGGCGTGAGATGACGCAGAGCCTGGACTGACAGAAACATCTCTCTGCTGTTCGATTTTCTCTCTGTGTGCACTGGCCATACCACCTCACTGGAATAAAGAACACAGAATGATATGTTGAGTTCTTTGAAATACTGAACATAGTCTAACATAACTCAATTTCTGTTATCCACATTTCTACAACCACAGTACCTTGTCTTTGGATGTGGCTCGCTCACTTCCATCACAACCTTTCTGACCAGTTGGACCAGTTCCTCTGGAGACACTTTGTTGACATTCTGAGCCTGATACAGTTTGGCAGACAGCGGGTAGGGTGGACTTCCCGCTGAAGGGTCATTTAAAATAAAATATAATGCACATTGTTCTGTCCTGAAACCTTTTTTATTTTATGAATTTAATCTGCCTTACCTTTCTTCAGCAGTAGCAACTGTGAATCTGTAGTCTCAATCATATTATTAGTATTTACATTGTGTCCTTGACCCTGATAAAGATTTTTAGAGGAAAACAGTCAATTCGAGGCTGAACACTTTGGTACATATGTTTTCCTGTATTACCAGAGATGCCTTACATTATATCGTGCAGGGATGTACTTTAAAGCTTCTGCACACAGACCAAATCCATTACATGCCTGCAGGAAGTAGATGACCAAGTTGTCACTTTCTGTGCGACCTCTTTTCAGTAGAGCCCAGGCTTCAGAGACACAACTGAAGACCAGAAACAGACAACAGCACAGAATGAGACCAATAAGGGGATAAAAGCATTATAAATAATTGGTTATCTTAGATGTGACTTTTTATCTTAGATGATCAAAAATTTTGCCAGTAAGCCATTAGTGTACCAGAAAATACCTGTTTTGAATTAGTACATCTGCACAGAGCTTAGCAACCTCCTCGCTCTCTATTGCGGGTCTGGTCCAGTGGAGGTACCTAAAAGCCAACTGAGGCTGCTTCTTTGTTAGCAGACAGTGGATGATGCAACTATGCTGCCAAGAGAGCCAGGGAACAGCAGCCCTGGGGCTCAGTAATAGCTCCATGGAGGCCTGGTAAGATGTAACACAACATAAAGCAGCAATATAATGATTACTTTGACTGACATTTAAGGTGTTGTCTCCCAACATCTCTCCTATTTGCTCAAGAAGTAAAATGGTAAACTTCTTATCATTCATGAAAGCATCTCTTCTTCCAAAAGAGAGAAATACTGATGTACTGTTCATCACTAATGAGTGGCACAGTGGAGCGATAGTACATTAATCATATACGCTACTCAAATGGCCCATTAGTCTCACCTGTAGACCATTATGGCTGCTGAAACAAGGATACAAATGTAATCGATAGGATGGTTAACTGGTCCTTGAATCACACTTGCATCACAGTTGCCTTGCATGCTGAATCAGTCACTCACCTAATGCACTCTGAATCAGCCTCTTTGCTATATACCTTGATGTGTCCATGATCGAGCATCCAGAAAGCCCTGATTTGTTGGGAAAAACTGGAAGGAATAGTGAAGGCATGGCAGAAAGATCGGAGGAGGTCGTCTTTGCACTGCAGGAAGTTCGCCATATCCAGGACAAAGTACATGAGCTGTGATACATACACGTTAAGAATTACATAACTTGAAATCATATAGCACAGTATACAGTACTGTGACCACCCTTTACTTTTAAAACAGCGTCAATTCTTCTAGGTACACTGCACATAGTTTTTGAAGGAACTCAGCAGGCAAACATCTTGAAGAACTACACACAGTTCTTCTGTGGATTTATGCAGTCTCAGTTGCTTCTCTCTCTTCATGTAATCCAAGACACACTCTATGATGTTAAGATCAGTGTTCTGTGGGGGCCTTACCATCACTTCCAGGGCTCCTTGTTTGTTCTTTACACTAAAGATAGTGTCTTCATGACTTTTGCTGTATGTTTGGGGTCGTTGCCATGCTTCAAAATAAATTTGTGCCAATCAGATGCCTCCCTGATGGTACTCCATAATGAATAAGTATGTCTGTACTTCTCGGCATGCTTCACTGTTGTCTGCAGAAACTCATTCTTGTACCGCTCTCCAGCCCTTCTGCGACCACTGCCTTCTTCTACATTCAAATATTTCAAATTTTCACTCACCAGTGCTGCCAATTTTCTGTACCCAAGTTCCTGTGTTTTCGTGCATAGTTGTCTCTTGGCCTTGTTTCCATGTCAGAGGAATGGCTTTTTGGCTATGAGTCTTCCATGAACATCACTTTCGACCAGACTTCTCCGAATAGTTGATGGATGTACCAGGGTCCAAGTGTTTTCTGCAGCTTTGAGCTGATGGCATTGCTGGACAACTTCCAATAGCAAAGGGAAGTAAGGATGATGGGCCTTTCACCTGCTGCAGTAAATTTCCTTGGCTGGCCTCTGCATACATCTATTTCTTTGTGCTTATTGAGAACGGACAGCACATTTGGAAACCTCTGTCTGCCTTGAGATTTCTGCCTAGGAGAGACCTTGCTGATGCAGTCTACTACCAACTACCTTGTGTCTTTTTGCTGTGCTCAGTTTCTCTTTCAGTTCATGATTGTGTTTCAAGCTATATATTAAATTGGGGATTATTAGCACCTGTTTGGTATACTTGTTTAATCATGCATCTGATAATATGCCTACAAAATCCCTGACTTTGTGCAAGTAAACCTAGAAGAATTGATGCTCTATCAGAGCCAAAGGGTGTTTACACCAAATATTGATTTGATTCTGTTCACTCACTTTGCATTTTGTTTATTGATAAATATAATCCATCAATATGTCTATTTTTTAAAGCATTAGTACTTTACAGCATTGTTCCACACATGCTAAAATGTTTGCACAGTGCTGTATATTTACATATATAAAGTATTTATCTTGAATTAAACAAAAAAAGAGCACACTAGAAGAAAATAGGGTGTACTGTATGCTCCACAGAGGGCTTTATCCATGCTATACTTGGATGGATACAATTGCTTGGACTGACATGTTGTCGATGTGAGGCACCAGCACGAGCTTCAGCAGGGCCTGCAGATTGGGAGGAGGATAGCACTGATCTGTGCATTCTTCAGAAGTCCAAATGCATCCATGTTGCCTGTCCAGCTGAGATACCATGCCCTGTATTAAAGACCTAAATCTTTCTCCCTCCTCCCCTCTGGTCAAATGTAAGAAAGCAGAAAAGCAAAGAGGAAATACAGAGAGAAACTTCAGAGAGAAAAAAAAGTATCATGGCTCAGAATTCGTCCATCAAGTCAAATAATCTGAGTTACCCAGGTGTCTCAAGACGAGCTTTCCGATGGCTGTGATCCATTTCCTTCCACATCTGAAAGATGCGCTTCATCTCGTGAGCCTCTGACAGCAACAGGAGAAAAGAGAAAACCTTTAGACGTGTCATAGCAGCTCATCCTTTCAATATAATATAATGTATCATCATATCTGTACCAGGGTACTTGGGCAGAAGTCCCATAATGCCCCACCACTGAACCAGCCGTCCCAACCATATGTGTTGCTTTAGAGCCCTGTGCTCTCTGGTCCAGCAACCACGTCTGACGTCAGAGGAGCTGAACGTATCCCTGCACACCACACATGGGACCCCCACACCTAAATATAAACATAAACATTTTAATTCTGGTAAATTCTAGTATACATGTCAAAAGGTTCCAGCTTTATGCTGTATGTGTTCTGAAGTGTGTACCGTGCCAGAGATGAGCTGAACTGAGCTGTTTTCTTGCCCATTGGGCCAGGATGAGCAGGTTCCTCAGTCTCTGGAGCAGCATGTGCACTCTGGTGAAAGAGTTCCGGTCCAGAAACATCCACAGACCCTGGCACCTGCTGAAACCTGTGAGAAAATACAACAGGTACAAAGATCCTTAATGTTTACTTTGAAATTCAAACATTTAAACATAATTAATGAAGGAACATGTTCTTACATAGGGTTAATAACTCCTTTTTAGCGAACTCTGATGTCCTCTGTACCCAGCAGCTGAAAGTTGGCAGGATTTCCTCCATGTCATCTTTACCTGCAGGAGGGTATTATTGGAGATGAAATGTTAATGAGCAAAACAACAAGATTTTTGCAAGTAGTGGACAGAACTGTGGTAGTCAAATGCCTATAATGTACCTTCAGCTGTAAGCTTCCGTAGCCAGCGGATGATGGCTCTTATGTTGTTGCTGGCTAACGCCTCAGACCACTGGCCCTCTGTTTCCAGCATGACTGACCTCACACACCAGGCTCCGCATGGAGACAGGGGAGTTCACATGGGAAAAACAATGTTGATACCTATGGTTCATTATAACAATAGAAACAAATTATTAGGATTATAGTAGAGGTGTTTTAACCATTGCTAATGTAATCTCAATGAGTTGTTAAATAATATGTGCACTTAATCCTGGAAAACCTCTCATGGACATGTTTCCATAATTGGATCAATCGATTGTGCAGGAACAGATTGAAGCACAAATGTTGTAGGCATTATTTTGAGGAGCCCCCATAGAGAAAAAATGTAAAGATTAGTAGAATACTTACTTGGAGATGTGGCTTAGTTGTCCAGTAGCTCTGTTAGACTTCACTCTTGGTCTGTGCAGCAGTGAGTGCCGTGTCTTCTGTCTGCCTAGCGGATTTGCTGACTGGCCCGGTGACTACGGTAACGGTTTCTTCTTACACAAGCTACTTTGGTACATGTTAATCCACTAATCTCACTCTCATTTCATTGGCTGATTTGCAGTGTGGCTGTGAGTATAAATTAATGTGCGTGTTGAAATGAAAGTTGGAAACAGAATAGGTAAGACCAGCCGGGGCTCTCTACAGCTTGACTCTTTCGGGCATTTGGCACTTTTGGCCATACCCCAGTCAGTGATGTCAAAGCAAGTTTTTCACCCTTTTGAAAAGGCAAAACACCTGCTATGACATCACTCACTGTGGTCGAGAGCACCACATGCCTGGAAAGTAGAGCTGCAATGATTGATAAAATTAATTGGCAACTATTTTGATGATTGAAAAATGCAACATTTGCTGGTTCCAGCTTCTCAGATATGAGAATTTTTGTTTTCTTTACATGATAGTTAACTAAATATTTTTGAATTTTGGACTGTTGGTTGGGCAAAACAACTTCAGCTGTGGTAAATTATAGCAGAGATTTTTCATTTTTTGCTTATATTTTACAGACAACACTATTACAGAAGAAATGATTGTCAGATTCATCAATAATGACAATAATCGTTAGTTGCAGCTCTACTGGAAAGTTTCTACCAGTAGAGAGCTGTGCAGGAACAGTTTTTCTTTCCATAATTGTGTCAGTACACATGTATGCTTAGTTTATCCTTTATAACCTATCAATAAATCTAGATCATTTTTGTCATTACAAGCTGGCTGAATTAAAACATGTACTCTGTGCTGTAGAAACTAGAGATTTACTGTAAAATATCACTGGTCAGAATGTCCAGCTGGATGTTGACACTTTTCTACTACTTTTACATTTGACAAAAATGAAAACACACTCACACACACACACACACAATGGCCATCATCCATTACTTTCACGGTGCTGGAACAGTCAGATTTGCATAGGTGGCAGAAGGTCCAAATCCCTCGTGGGGCCCAGGGATGATTAATGATTAAAGGGGATTAGGAAGGGGGTCAGGACTTGGCTACTGGTCTAACTCTGATGCGGCTGTGGTTGCCTTCATACTATGTCACTACGACTAGCCTCTCTTGGGACTAAATCTGAGGATGTCGGCGGGAAAAAACAAACTGAAAATGAAGGAGAATGATGTTTCTAGGTGAATGCTGACCAGGATAAGGTAGGTACAGTGGACTAGGCTTCTGGATTATGTTTGATTGTGTCAGTTATTTTGTACATTTTATTGTCAGGACCTTAGTCCAGACAGAAATGCCAGGATGACTGATTTGAAAAGGAAATTTTGTTTTTTAAACCACATCACATTTTGCTGATGCTTTCTCAGTTTGTCTCACATAGATTGTTTCACACTTATGTACTGACCACATGACATTTTATTTTGTCTTGACAGTGTGTTCCACTCCAAAAAATTGTGCCTGAGAATATTTATTTTTTTATACTCTCACCACTGTAGTCTCACAGACCAGCCTGCATCTACAGTATAACGATAATGCAGCGTCCACAAGATATCGATCATGACTACCAGGCTAAGCTGCTTATGAGAGGACCTTCAGAGAACTGTAAAACCAATCCCCCTTCCCTTGGTCCCCCACAGCCCCTGGAAGATAACCTGTTCCCCTCCCCTGCTCTACCTGTGTCCCACCCTTAATCCCCCCCAAGGATTTACAAAGGAGATATATATACATATACGATGGCGGTCTTGAGAGTGAAATTCACCAAGACCAAGAGGGACAAGCTGGCCCAGCTGCTGTGGATCCTGAACTGGATCTCAGTGGTGACAGGGGTCATCCTGTTTAGCCTGGGGCTCTTCCTCAAAGTGGAGATCAACAAGCGAGAGGAGCTGATGGCTGCGAGGGACATCCAGTATGTGCCCAACATGCTGATTGCTGTGGGCCTCATCGCCTGTGCCATAAACTTTCTGGGTGGGAAGATCTGCTATGACTGCGTGGACACCGCCAAGTTCTTGCGCTGGAAGCTGATCATGCTGCCCTACATTATATGTACATTTTTCTTTACCTTCTGTGTGCTGGTGGGGGCCCTGATGTGTTACAGCATGCGTGGGGAGCTAGAGGAGTCTCTGAACATGGGGCTGACTGAGGCCATGAGGTTCTATAAAGACACAGACACACCAGGACGATGCTTCCTGAAGCGCACTGTGGACATGCTACAGATAGAGTTCCAGTGTTGTGGAAACAATGGCTATAAAGACTGGTTTCAAATCCAGTGGATCAGCAAAAGATACCTGGACATGTCCCAAAAAGAGGTGGTGGAGTAAGTACAAACTAAAGACTGAGAACAATTTAGTAGAGTGTATATTGACATTCAAGATGGCGTAAAAAGGCACTTTATAAAAATGATAGATGATTACACCTTGAATAATACCTTTCACCATAAAAGTTAAATTTCCATTTATGGCAAACACATAACACAATTGTAATTTTTTATTTCTTTTCCCGCATTATTTTCAGCCGATTAAGAAGTAACGTGGAGGGGAAGTACCTGATGGACAGCGTCCCCTTCAGCTGCTGTAACGTCAACTCCCCGCGGCCCTGCATCCAGCAGCAGATCACCAACAACTCCGCTCACTTCAACTACGAACACCAGACGGAGGAGCTGAACTTGTGGATGAAAGGGTGTCGCCAGGCGCTGCTGGAGTACTACACTTACATCATGCAGTCCATTGGCCTGGCAGTCCTCATCACCTGGCTCTTTGAGGTGAGAAGATACAGGTGATGGTAGTCATCCATGTCTGAGAATTTTCACAGACATGTTGGACATACTGTCAAGTTGGTAGCAACAAAAAAAAGTGAAGGTTAACGGGGGAAAGTTTTTTTCACACATTAAAGTTTGTCACAGGCCTTGGGGAATGCCAGCCATTGCATATATGAAAAATATACACAGAAGTGGCTCCAGAAGATAAATATCCTCGAGTGACTTAACTTGAGGCAATGTCGGTTGAACTGAAGACTACAAATACGATAGTAAAAACAAATGTGAGTGTGTCTCCTTAGAAAGAAATTAGCTTACCAGACCTCTGTAGCTTGCTTGTTTTTGTTGTGTTTGAGGGTAACAGCTCGATGCTACATTACTAGCATAACACACCTGAATTTTAGCGGTCGAGTTACACTGTGGGTAACAAGGAAGAAGAATGCTTGGGATGAAAAAGACAGCATCTCTGGTCTTGCTGCATCGATTTTGATACTTTTTAAAACAGTATAAACAGTGTTACAGTCGCAGTAATGTTAGCTATTTCTACATTACAACTCTTACAAATTATTGTTTATATTAAAATAATTTTAAACATAGAAGATTAACTTGTCAGATATGTTAAATTACTTAAACAGTTATAAGAAAAGTTTGACTATTTTTCCCCTTTCCATTCACAATGTATGGACACTAGTGGAAGACATGATCAATGTCACGTCAGCCATTGCATCAACACTGTTATGGCACATCCACCTGCAGTGCTAATCCCCGAGTAAATCTCTACTGTAATATTATTTCTTGGTCACACATGCAGTACATGAGGTTGACTTGCATATCAGTCTAAAACATATTTGTCACAGATGGAGGAAACAAAAAAATCTTTGACCTCTTGTGTCATGACTTGAGTTCACGCTTTGTGTGATGTTGTCGCTAATATGTGTCTGTGTGTCTTGTTTTAGCTGTCAGTGTTGACAGGGGTTCGTTTCCTTCAGACCTCTCTGGAAAATGTGTTGAGACAGGGCGACCCCAACTCTGAGTCTGACGGCTGGCTGCTGGAAAATAGCTTTATGGAAACGGCCCGCACCAACCTGAATATTATCAAGAGCCTTGGAAAGAGCAACCATATAGACATAGCCAACAACGGAGACCCCAACATTAATGTTCCCTCCACCTCTAAAGCACACTATGGGCCAGACAATGTGCCACCAAAGCACACACCTGAAGCCAGTTGACCGTTCTCAGTGAACAGCTTCCCTGGATGCCTAAATAAGGTCCTTCATCCAGACTACCTAAAAAGAGTTGTTTACTTTACATCTATTAGTTGTTATCTATGAGTCAAAAATTACAACTAAGAAATACCCATACAATGGTGTTTGTGGAAATTCAAATATATTGTGGGAAATGCTACACAATATATGATCTGTTTCCGTGACAGGCTCCATATTTTCCTGCTTTGTTGACCTTTTACAACCACTGACAAATCATAATCTTTCCATAGATATTCCTTTTTCCGTTGCAAACAAACATAAATCAACACAAATTACGTATTCTTCCATACACCTGTACACATCTGTACTGTAATCTGTTGTTTACAAATGATATCTTGTTGCCCGTGTATCATGTGCTTTTGCAACAGCTGTCCAAAACAGTTTCATACACTTGTCAGTTGCAACACTGGAGTCAAAATGAACTTGACATATTTTGTTGTTTGATAAAACCAAATCAGTGATGTGGGTTCAGAAGTTGGGTCAGATTTTGCCTCAATGTTTGATAGAAAATGTTTGAACATTTTACTACTGAATTACTCTAGCAAGAATTTGTAGGATATAATTAAGATGAAATTAAAGTTATTTTCCACAAATCTAGGCGCAGGGAGATTTGGCCTCAAGCTAAATAGGTCCTGCAGTATAAAAATTAGTTCTCAGCATTTGGATCAATAGTAACAGTTATGGATCTTTTCTGTGCATTTTACCTGACTTTAGCAAACAAAGTTGTACCAAGAGTAGTAAACAATGGGATAAATACTGTATATTGTTGCTTTCACATTAGTTACAGGAACATAACCAGACAGACATCTAATTGAAAACACATAATATATTTTCTAGAACGTTTGAGCTGTCGCCACAATGGATCTTATGTGCCTCAGCAATGTCACCATGGTCTTATGAAAACACCTTAGTCATTTTTGCCAGGATGAGCTACCATAAACTTGACAATAAACCTCTGAGCTGGTGATGGCTGGGTTTTATTGTTTGTGATAGTTTCGTATGGGTTGCAAACCAGTACATTGCAAGCTAGGCTACTATGTCTTACTTTCTTTTAATGATAAAGCCTTCAACATACTGGCAGGTGGCAGGGTCATGTCTGTTGGTCAAAGGAACTCTGCATTCTCTGCCTTTCTCTTCAGAAATTATATATAACACATGGCAGCTGAGAGGGCAAATTACAGCTTAAACATTTGGGGAAAAATAACTTGGAGGTTGCTAAATTAAACCATGTATGTTAATAAAGTTTTCATTCTGGCTATGAGACTAGTTTTTTGTGTACCTGGCTTCTGTTCTTTGTTTCAGGAAGCTTCCAATCAACTAACTCCTCCTATTCAATCTGTGGCAACTGGCACCTTCAAAACGCTCTTCCTCCACCTCACACATACGCTCTTGTCTCCAGCAACCACTTGTTAATTCTTTGTTTTCTTTTATTTACTTAATAAACCTAAAATTTGTTTTATTCCTTTGTTGCTTTCCTAGAGCCACGGTCATAACAAGGCATTTTGTTAAAAATGTACAAATTGTAGAAACAGTAGTAGCAGTACTAGTAGTTCCATTATTAAGAAACAAATCTAATTCCATAACACATGAGACTTTAGAAATTGTGACACCAGTGTACTCAGATTGATTCAGGGCACAGGAGCAGTTTATCTGTATATAGGCTAGTGTCTTTATTTCCACAGCCTAGAAGTCAACAACACAAAGGGAAGAAGTTTTATATTTACACATTTTTTCCTGAAAAGTAAAATAATGAATGGAGTAACTGAAAAGATATAATATCCTAACTTAGATTTTATTTCAATAAACGCTACATCTTTCTTAAATAAAATATTGATTTAAGTTAAATTCAGTTTGTTTTTAGTGAATCAGCACCACATGGTGAAATGTGACTTATCTATCTAGCAATGGTCCCTTAAGTGTGAATCATTCCAAACACACAGTGGATATCTGATAATCATAAATCCTTTGGCCTAATAGGGTTTTTTTTGTACAAGGACATCTCATAATATTATAGTGATGTTTTCATGTCACTCAGTGAGGACTAGAAAACCATGAATGACTAAATATGGATAAGATGTGAGAACTTCAATCTGGTGTGAAAAAGTCTGCTTATCATTAAATGCATCTACACCAGGAAATCACAGGAGCAGTTCACTGTATACCTCTCTCAGAACACTGAATCCGTCTTAAAATAATGTTGAAAATAATGTATATACACTACAATTTTTTTACCAGTACATATGAATCCATTAATGGGCAAAAGCAAAAGTGTGTAGGACCTCAGACCATGCTGAAACATTTCCATATAAATGTACCCTCCAAAACAGCAGAATTCAACAATTATAACTTATGACAAATCATAATTTCTGACACAATAAAAGAATGCATAAAATTCACAGCGTTACTGAGGAGAGAAATCAAATACATAAACTGATAACGGAAACATGTTAGTGTGTAGCTGATGTTCGTCTTTATTTAAATGAGCCTCTTTGCAAATAACATTACTTTAGGAGAAACTCATTCTCACAGCAGACACTCAAATTAAAACAAGGCGACTTGGGTTTAATCATTTTCCATCACCCCCCATTATTCCTCTTCTTTTGACTGTCCCACTTCTCTAGACTCCAGCAGGGATTTCAACAGGGAGGCATTGGCTGCTCAGGTCTCCTTTGATTGTAGGAGGGTTGTTTGTATGTGTATCTGCATGTGTGTGTGTGTGTGTGTGTATGTGCGCATGCGCGCGCATGCCTCAGGACTACTGGAGCAGATTGTGCTCTATGGCTGTGCTCTTTACTTCCCGGCCACCGCAGCTGGAGCAATCATCACAACATCTGCCACTCAAAGGCAAACATAACATTGACCACCTCTAGGCTGCGGGCGATTTCTTCCAGGATGCAGTGCTGCTGCCACAGCTGGTTCAGCTTCCTGTAGCGCTCCGGGCAAAGGTGCAATGGATTGCCCCTTCTAGAATTTAACAGACAGAATGCCTGATTTAGTCAAGGGTTTGTCCCCCAAAAAAGCACAATACATTTCAAATGACAAAATGATGTACGTCATGGACATGGCTATGTGGCTGCAGTCCCTTCTAAATACAAAACAGCAGAACAGATTCTTGCCGCTGAGTCAGTCAAATGACGGGGAAACAGCAAATTTACAAGCAGTAATGATTAATTGGGATTTTCTTCAGTGACTGTATTGTTGGATGACACTAAAATCTGCAAGACTTTAATTAAAGACTTTTGCAAAATAGGACAGCATTATTTAATTTGGTCTAGTACCGACCAATTTCAAACAAGGACACATTGTGTCACTGATGAAAATGTACCAGCCCCCAAATATTACCCAAATACAGGTTTGCGATTCAGGGAGTGTCAGACCTGCAGTTATGCAGATATTCACTGTCTGCAGCTGGTGGACTTTTTTGCCTGTAGGAGGCAATATAACCATGTCTACATTTGCAATTCTCTGCAGAAGTAGCTACAAAGCCCCTGGAAAATAAACTATGATTATTACCCAAGGTGAGGATCAGTTTCCCCATAATCGTCCAGGTAAGGAGCTGGGTATGTGCTTCCTCGAGTTTTACTGGCCATCAGTACAATTTCACACTCTCTTATCCTGAAATCAAACAAAAATCAAACTCCATTTATATAGCGCCTTTAAGACAAAATGAATGCAATTCAAAGTCAAAAATGCAGTTAAAAAGCTGAAGAAGTATCCTCTTGATCCCTATAAGGCCTAGAATTGACACACCTGAGGAACATGCCAACTCCAGCACCACAAGTAGCAGCATGAGCGGTGCAAGCTCCCACATCTTCCCCATCCAGCTGGGTGACACAGCAGGAGCTCTGAGAGCACAGCATGGCCCCACAAAACAGGCACAGGGTTGGATGCTTCCTCTCATCATCTGTAGACTTGGGACACCTGAGGACAGAGGAGCCGGTTCAAGGCCTCTAGCAGATTTTCCACTGAAAGGTTGTGATTGAAAAGACTTCAATTCCCTACTTACTTAAAATGGCTGGCTTGATTGAGGAGAGCACTGTAATCCTCTGGAAGATCAATCAAACGATTCCTTCTCCTAGGGTATCTGTAGTTTATTGATTATTATTATTATGAATTAATTGTTAGTATTAAAAAATAAAAGTGGGGCGGAAGTAATACAAAGGCCAAAATCTACCTGACTGTCTGGATTTTTCCTTTGAGGGCTTTGGTTACTACTGGGTTTCCACACCACCTAAGGACAAAAAAATATTATCATTAAGCTGCCCACCTCTCAAATGAATACTAAAAGATCACTGATCAAATACATCGTCCTTGCCTCAATGTTTATCACCTACCTCTGTACCAGTGGAGCAACTGGTTCTCTGTGCTCCTGGAAGAGCTGAAACACATTGGGGGGTAGTGCCAAGAAGCTGCATAGTGCCTCCATCTGTCCTTGAGAGGTACCTGCAAAGAATAAGAATCCAAATTGTCAGCTTGAATTCATCAATCATATGCAGTATGGTATGATGATATAAGTTTGACCTACCACCAGTACTTAAAAGCTCCTCTGGAGGATGTACTCCTGTAAGGCAATTGAAAAAGAGAGCAGCACAGCGCAGGAAAGGTTCGATTCCTGTCTTTACTCTTTCAGCCACAGAGCTACCGGACACATCTGGAATCGGCCTAATGAACAAACCACAGAACAACCTGTCAAACAAGCTGAAGGCAGTCTACATTACCCTATACATCGCTGAGCATGCAGCATGGAAAAGGCCTTGACCACAGGGAACAAGGAGAAATGTTTGCCTCTACTGAGAGGGCATCTCCTTCCATTACAAACAGGAGAGGTGGATTCCTGTCAAGTTTGTAGCAAGCTAATAAAAAATGAATGTCCTGCTCTGCCTGCTACATCAAACTTTCCCCACAGTGAAAATGCCTGTCTACAGTGTTCATGGACTACATGGATAGTGAATTTTTGTAGGTAAAAATTTACATGCATTACATGTTCCCTGAAAAAAAAACATGTTGCCTTAGCAATGGCAATGACTAATAAATTATTAGCAAATTATTAACAACAACAAAATACAAATCCAGTAGTCATTTACTTCCATGTCTGATATAAACAGAAGATAGACATTTTTCAGAAGAAGTATTCCTCCTAATTGTAGGTTAGAGGAATGGCCAAACTGACCATACAAATTAATGTGGTTTAGTGGAAAGGCAGATATCAAACAAATCTTTGTTGGGGGGATAAAAACAGGCCATGTGATACTCACCTTCAACAGCAGCATGGTAAGTAGCACTAGTGGGAGGTTTGTGTCTCAAAGCAGAAGATACTTATACTAGGACAGATTCTTTATGGCCTTTGCATCACCAGTAATGTTTGTGTTTAACTATGGAGACATTTGTATGTCGCCTCATCCACTTCAAACCATTGGACGCAGTTCACTACAGTCCCTTTTGTTTTTTACCAAGATCATTTCTGAGCTTAGCAGTGTGACTTTTATAAACATGCTAAGCTTGTACTCTAAGAAGGAAGAGAGAAATTCTTTGAATATATTTACACATTTAAAGCATAACTTACAAGGCAGTGATTTTGGCTCACATTTGTATTGTCTTTTAAGTTTTAATTGTTTTTAAAATAATGATGTAGAACAAACAACCTTTTAGTTTAGTTAATATTCTGTACAGAAGTTTCGAACTCAGAAGAATTACACGTCTAGACGAGTGATTACAAATCAAGGAAATCTCTGCGCTGCCATGCTTGTCTTGGTTTTTAATCCTTGTTGCTGCATGCTGTTGGTTATGTTGCTGGTATTTGCAACAGGAATTGTTTTGTTTTGATTCATTCATTAGGGAGGGAGAGTGTACCTCATTAACTTTTAGTTTACCAATATGCAAATAAAGAATAACTACAAGCAATCAAATCAATTCACATATCTCTTGGTGATTTTATCACCCTATACAACAGAAAATTGTTTGTGTATTTTGCCTGATAAATACTAGGAAGATGAGAAACACTTGTACCTTCCAGTGTGTTGTGACACGGTAATGCACAGCTCGACTGCTGCTCTCGCCTCCTCCGTCTCCTCTCCACCCACAATTGCAGGGAAATCTAGGCAGAATTGACACCATTATTTAATCTTGTTCCTGGTCAGCATTTTGAGGTAGTAAATGTTACATATAAGTAGTATTGTTAAACTAGAATATATGGTTGAGGTTTCTGCTCTTTGGACCTGTAGAAGACAGGAGGATCTGCAATATGTGTGCCATGGTGACCAGATGCAGGATGTACAGGTGGTTGTAGGCAGAACTGACAGCAGACGGCTGTAAGTCTACAGCCTCCTCTTGATACAGTGAGGGTACAGACAACACCAACCCTACCTGACAAAATACAAAAGAACACATACACCTTTAACAAAAAGGAAAAATCTAGTAAAAGCTTTAAATCGAGAGAAACTTTGTAACTACAAATAATTGTATTTATTAATTGTAATTCAAAATAGTGCAAGTCCATCGTTTTCAACAGTGCTTTAGGGGAAACTTACCAGAAGATGGAAGAAGTCAACCTCTAGAAGAGAAGGGGTGTTTTTTCTGCTCATGACCGGTAGCAAGACTGGAGAAAGAGGTCGCAGTTATCACCACAGGGCAAATGTACAGGAAGTCACCCATTAATTAGAATATGTAACAAATTTCATACAAAAGGGAAAATGTTCTCATGAAAAGGGAGAGTATACAATTATATATAGATATATTATAAATAGACAGATAAACATGATGTATTCTTAAATGACCACATACCACCCAACATGTCTGTGAAGTGCCTTTGAATGACGGCCTGGGAGCTCTTTAGTCTCTGAGCTGCTGAAAACTGAACAATTGCCTTCAGACCTGCAAGCTAAAACAGAGAAGCATTTCACAAACCATTATACATTGCACATATGGTGTATCAGCTGTAAGGTAGTGAATATGTGGCATCCAACCTGTCTGTTTTGTAAGGACCCAAATAGTGGCTTGCCCTCTTCCTGCAATATGTTTTCTGTGAAGACATGCAAACATTTTATGAGACTTGCAAAAACAAAGAAATGGGAAGGAGTGACACAATATGCCATAGCTTACTGTACCTATGGCCTGAATGGTGAAGGCACATGTGTTCCAAGTCATAAGGGGCACACGTGGGCATAGTTCATTGGGTGCTGTCTGCAGTCCCACTCTGTGGACTGTGGTGGCGCACACAACCAACATCTCCACTATGCTGTCTGAGAACTTCCTCCTAAAAACATCCAGCAGAAGACAAATCAGACTGCTTCACTACAGGAAACACAGACACTTGAGTAATGCTGATAGTGCCACTCACGGTTCTTGTACTCCATAGCTCAGAATGGATCTAAAGTCTGGCTGGCCTTCTGCACACATTCCCACATCGCCATCAACACCGCTGCCTTCTGTGTTGCAATCTGCACAAGAGAGCGAAAACGATCAATTATCTCATGCCACATTATTAACAGCGTCACACACTCCAAACAATACGGCACAATGACATTTGATGGCACTTATAAGTAACTATTGAAGCAGAAGAACTGGTAGCAATTATGAGGTGTGCCAATACCAGAAAACAAGTACATAGAGAGACTAGCATGTGAAGACAGTTTGCTGCAAATAAAATTTTCTGCATCTGCTTTACAGCAAACGCTCTCCATCAAATAAAGTCAATTATGCGTTTTATTGTGAAGCAAATGCAGTGTTGAGTTGACGTTAACAGCATAAATCTATAGTTGGACATTTTGTCCATGTATTCCATTGGCAGATCAGTTTTACACAAGTAACACTGTACAGCAGACTGTAAAGAGCAGCAGTAGTGATGCCACATAAAGCCTTTTCCTGTGCCACTGCTGTTCACCCATCCAAAGAGATGAAACTATTGTATGTTAAGTATGTCCTCTTACCATTATCCTGAGTGACTGACTTGAGTCCTTTAATCCTGGCAGAGAGGATCTGGATCCAGCGAGGGAGGGTCAAATGCTGTCCGATTATCTCTGCATTTTCACTTCACAGTGGAAAGAAATATTCACATAACTTCTATACATTTGTGCTACAAATAATCCATCACAGATTGGCCTGAATGAGGTGGACTGGACTTACTAATTAAACATTAGTGGTTCCAATGGGATGAGCGGGACAACAGTATTGCACAGACTCTTGCACAGGGGACACAAGTACTCCCCATTCTCCAGGTCTATGATCAGCTCAGCATGGAGCCGGTTCCTGGTCGTATTCTGAACAGCCTCAAAATATCTGAAATATGCAGAGAATGGCAAAAAAAACTGTCAATGGTGCACTGAAGGAACAATAATTAGCTAATCTGTTTCTCTATTAACTCACTTCTGCCAGCATGTGGAATGCATGACATGTCCGCAGCTGCCAGTGTGGGTCCCAACTGCCAGTTCAGGAGGCATGAAGACAGGATATGATGCCCCTGTCCCAATAAGGGATAAATACAATGAACGTTTTTCATGTTCCCCACAAAATTACAATCACATTAAATGATTAGCGAATGGAGACTGACCATCTGCTCTGTTGGTTGGTATCTTTCCTCTGCACTGTGTCAGCACTGTGGACCTCTGGACACACGCAGTCAGTACCATGGCTTGAGCCTGGGCCGCCACTTCCTGTTCTTCCTGGCAAAGAATGCAGGTGAGCACCTCCCTCTCAGCTGGAGTGGACCCTCGCTGGGGCCCGATGGCTACACACAGCTCCATCTGCTCTATGGCACAGCTAGAGGAATAAACATAACACAAACTAGAATAAGTCAAATTAATTTTAGAAAAAGCCATATCCTCGCAGCCGTAGCCGCCTTAATAATAGGCCTTGTTGAACTGCCCTGAGAGTGTGCTGTTGTCTGTCATTTTATGTTACTGTGTGCTCTTGTTGTCTGATGAGTAGAATGATGTGGAAAATACATTTTCTCTTGGGCACAATAAAGTCTAAGTCTAATTTGGTTTCAGTTAGGGATGTCCAGATCCGATCACGAGATCGAAAATTGGGTCTGATCACGTTGTTTCAGACTTGATCGGAATCGGACGTTAGTCCCGATCAGGATTCGGATATAAATGTGTAGATAGACAGACAGATAGATAGCGAGATAGCGAGAGAGAGAGAGAGAGAGAGAGAGAGAGAGAGAGAGAGAGAGAGAGAGAGAGAGAGAGAGAGAGAGAGAGAGAGAG
>JAPMOB010159044.1:0-11652 GCA_029875015.1 Lepomis gibbosus
ACAAATTATTTACACAAAATTGTAAAAACCACTATTGGGCAATGCCTAAAATGTAATTAAGAGTTATTTGATAGAAACCCATAGAATAATGGAATGGATTGATTCATTTAGAAAATAAAAAGCACATTACTCCATTAATTCGTACATGCACTGAACACCTCCATCCATCCACCCATCCATCCTCAACTGCTTGTCCTGCCAATCCCAGCTGACATCGTGCGAATGGCGGGGTACACCCTGGACAGGTCGCCAGTCCATCGCAGGGCCACACATAGACAAACAACCACTCACACTGACACTCACACCTAAGGCCAATTTAGGGTCACCAATAAACCTAGTCTGCATGTCTTGGATGGTGGGAGGAAGCCGGAGAACACGGATAGAACACACGCAGACACGGGGAGAACATGCAAACTCCACACAGAAAGGCCTGGGCGACCGGGAACCCGCCACCTTCTCGCTGTGAGGCGACAGTGCTAACCCACTGAACACCTCATATTATGCAATTGTGACATACTTTAGACCATCTGATTGCCTTTGACTTGGCCACCCTCAACACAACTCAGCTCAGACGAT
Source organism: Lepomis gibbosus (assembly GCA_029875015.1). Taxonomy (NCBI): domain Eukaryota; kingdom Metazoa; phylum Chordata; class Actinopteri; order Centrarchiformes; family Centrarchidae; genus Lepomis; species Lepomis gibbosus. The sequence continues at coordinate 577 of JAPMOB010159044.1, forward strand.
GAACTTTGGTACCTTCATCTGTTGAAATAAAAAAAAGACCTGCTATTATGCAAAGACAGATTTTATAAATGGATTTTTAGTGTAACTAATTTTCTAAGTGTCTTAATATTTAATAAATCCTTTTAGTATACTCTTTAGAGTACATTTCTGCTCATAATTCATGGTTGTGTGCTGATCTGTCGTTTTGAACACCCACTTTGACCCAAATCCCACAAAGACATACTGTCCCACTTACCTTGAGTGGTTTAGAGATGTGTATTCTAACATTTCTACCTCAAACCCAGTAAAATGAAGGTAAATATAATTTTGTTTGAAAGCGTACAAAATGTTATCTCTTTTCAGAAGCAATGTAAATTTGGATAATCCACAGAAAAAGCTCTTTACCTCCATTTAAATGGGGCAGCTATTATGTTTTGTTTGTCTTTTGGGTTTAATGACCGGTTAATTTTGTCCTAGCATGTTTAATTGATGTTTTTATAATAACATTTTTACGTCAATATCACAAACTTGAATTATTTCCCCTTATATTGTATTTTCTGATATATTTCTCCCCAAGAATGACATTTTCTAACTAATATTGATTCCCCACAAAGTTCAATACAGCTTATCTTTTGTTGAAATGTTACCACTTACCACCTCAGTACATGTCTACTCATGCTGGGGCTCCTCTCTCCCTCCACTCTGCTCCCTCGCCTCCTTGTCGTGGCCCCTGGGTGCTGCTGCTCCTGTTCTGGGTGCTGACAGGCCCAGCTGTCTCTTCTTTTTTGCCCTTGGCTGTCGCTCATTAATTTCACCAAAGGCCCCTAAGCGACAGCTCTGCTTCATAGTGACCATACTTGGAAAAGAGGTGCTCAGCGGACAGACAGACACATAGACACCAAAATCAAGAGTACACACACAAACACACAAGGAATAAGGGGACATAAGGGGTGATACTGTAGACAAGAATGGATACAAAACATGTGCACAATAAGGCTGCTCTCTAGCACACACATATTAATTAAAATAAACAAAGAACTCTTTTTTTGTGCCTGAATGTCTCTTGTGTAAATAATTATTTACAAGCAAAATTAATTTTCTGTTGCTGCAACAAATATAAAACCATAAATGTGACCTTTCACAGTTTTCTGGCTACTTGATGCAGGTTTTACAGACAAAAACAATACCTGTACGCTGTAACTACTGTAATATATTACAAGGTATGCCTGAGTACATACATAGGGTACAGATTGTAAATGTATAGGTCAAGGTTTGCTGCTGTGAATTTTAGATTCAATGTTAAACTATCAGTAGTATTTTGGGCTCACAATCACAACCTTCCACAAGCTCTTGAGGTTAGTGTCAGAAAGCGAGAGTACTGAATCTTAACAATTTATTGTTTCAAACTACTGTGTGTGAGTGTGTGTGTGTGTGTGTGTGTGTGAGTGTGTGTGTGTGTGTGTGTGTGAGAGTGTGTGTGTGTGTGTGTGTTGGTGTTAATCACAGACCCTCTGCCCCGCGACGCACCCTGTAGCGCTTCTCAGAGCAATGTAAATTAGATCTGTTAATGAATGTTTTCTCTCATCACATACAAGTGCAAAGTAACTATGCGATCTATGCCCACCTTGCCTCTCCGTTTACCACCACAGTGTGCCAAGCATTCAGACTAAATGAAAATATACACAGGCAGAACCATGCCTGGCATCCTCTCTTAACAAGCTGCAGAAACACTGCGAAGCACGGCTGCTATGCGGCAGGGAATCTTGAGAATCTTCATGCTTAGAGCGACGAGCTCTTCTCCTGGCTTTCACTGTTATCACACTGATCACAGGGTTAGAGAGCTGTGTTTCTATCCAACAGCAATTTAAGTAAAATGTTCAACAAATTCAGAAAAATATGATGTACATTTGCTTTTCTATCACCTTCATGAACATCAAAAGATGCTTGCAAACTAGAAAAACTGAAAGAATATTCCAATAATTGATTCAGATTAGCAAAATTGTCAAATTAATGTTGGCTTTACTTCATGGCTATACCAAGGCCCAAACAACAATTTACCAAATGATGGTCATACAAAGGCAACAGAAACATTTGTCGCACAACTTGAAAAACGTGTATAAATTGTTGCTTGGTTACAGTCTTTATCATCATATCAAGCTTCGCTCAATATTTATTCCATGAATCCTCTTTTTTCCTGTACAAATGCAATTTTCTTTGACCCCTGAAAGCTTTCTGGTTTGAAGCAAAGAGGCTTTTTGCAGATAGCCTTTTAGTATTACATGCATTTAAATATCCTAATAATATAAAATACATTGTTTAAAGGCCAGTTAAGGGAACATAAGAGTTGATAACCATGCAATGAAAACGGTATTATGTTCAGGAGGGTTTACAGTAGGAGAGAAGGTGGGAGAAACAAACCTTCCTGATAATGTCACAAAGAAAGTTTATTGATCAATATAGTGGCAATAAAAGTTTAGTTTTAGTATGGTATGATAATGAAAAATACAGGTTAAATAAACTGTTACTATGAGAAATTAAATTTTTAAAAATGTCTGTCGCAAAGTTTTAATATGCGCTTACCTTATGTGCACCTAAGAACCTCATGTATAGTTAGAACCTACAGTCAGTTTGTGATGTGTGCTTTGCAGTTTGCTTTTTTGTTTTGTTTGTTTTTGGTGACACTACAATGTGTCAAAGTGAAATGTACATGAATCAAGTCAAATAACATTAATATAAGATTAGAAAAATAAAAAAATGTTCTTTGTAGCATACTCATTGTTTGCATGATTCTTGATTTCTGTTTTTTAATGTTAGCCTTGTTTATACTTTGTATTTTGGATACCTGTTTATCTCATCTTACATAAAACTCCAGATGAGGGAAATGTATGTGAAGAAAAAAGTACATTAAGGCCACACATTTAGTATATCAATTTAACTCTCAATTAAACACAAGGTGCTGAATTTCACTTATTTATAATTTTTAAGCTTGCTGCACTGTGCTGTCTCTCCCTATGTCTCTTTCATTACACAGTCCATATAACTGACACGATCACAGCTTAACATTGAGTGAACAGTAGTTGGTGTAAACTGTATGTAACACAATGTGGACGAGCGTGGAGGCAGCTGGACGTTCAGCCCAAAAACCTTAGCAGCAGTATTAAAACTGTGCCGCATTCGTCGGATTGTGTGCTGCATGACACGGATTCCTGAGACAAATCCTCCATTGGTGTCTCCATAAAAAGTGAACAGCGCAGTCTGTAAATGAGGAATTCTGGTCTTGTAGCGAGGGGAGGAATTCGCAGCTTGTCACACTTCATTTCTGCATGAGAATATGAGACACTGAATCCTCTACACTCGGTTTCTCCAGATCAGTTTGATTGTGTGGAGAGAAGCAGCCATTTCTGCGGAAATATTCATCTATTCATGTCCAAACGTTCCCACACATACCGATATTTAACATGCATGAAATCTGACCACCAAGAATATTCATACAGCTTCACTATTGGCAAATCTACATCTTCATTAGATGTATCATTATTTTTGTCTAATATTGTAATTTATGCTCACATTGTCATTAGTATATTTTATAAGGTTACTGCCACATAGCAGTACAAAATAGTTCAAAGAATATTATAATACTAAGCATTAAATAGCAGTATCTTACATTTTATACTACTGTATATTATGTAATGGGTAATGTATAGATACAGTAAACACACAGAAAATATAAAATGCATTGCAGCAATGTGTAAAACACACTTAACTCAAGTTGAGTTAACTTAAGCTGGAAGTCTCTATGTATTTAGCTACATTAGCTACTTGGGGGCTAATTTAGTTTGGACTCTGGAAAAAGCGTTTAAAAAGACACATAGTATTTAATTGTATCTGGAAAGCTCGTGCTACGTGTCGTTTGCCTTACATCTGGCAAATCCTCACAAAAGAGCTGGTGAGTGCAGGTTTCTTCAATTTATTTATTTTCGTGGGGAGTTTTTCTGTGTCCAAATCGAGGGTCTAAGGGTTGAGGATTTCATATCCTGTACAGATTGTAAAGCCTACTGAGGCAAAGTTGTAATTTGTTGATGTTTAAATAAAATTGACCTGACTGAGCAAGACCCAGAGTGAGAATGGACACAAATTTGAAAATCAGAATTTCTCCAAAAGTTCGTACATTATAAATTCAGTTTGGTTAACTAAAAGTGAACTGAGGAAAACTGTGTTGTTTTGAATTGAGTTAAGCTAAATTAAATGAAGGTTTATTTAAGTTAAAGTTGTAATCCTATAGATTTCAGTCCTGGTTGATTTGGCGACACCTGCAGCCTAGTTACTGGCGCTAACAGCAAATAAGTCTACAAGTCACAGAATCGTTTTAATTAAGAAGTCAGACAGTAATTGGCCTTTTTCCATCATTCTGGGAGTAACCATGATCTGACTGTATACTGCATACAGGATGAGTCTGCGAACAGCAGGGCACAGTGAAAGCTGTTGGTTACTTCGCTAACAAGTTGCAGGTGTGCTGCCTGTGCCCTGCAGCTCTTCATCAAACAGCTCACTGTGGCTTCTCCTGACTGTGTCATTACTCGCTGCAATATTTCAAACTGATCCGCTGTCAAAAAATGCCTAAAAAGATATTTAGTTTTGTTCTCGCATTTTTGATGAACAACAGCGGTCAGTGCTAATCTCACTGACAAACACATTGCATTTCTTTGTTCATTGTAAAAGTCAACTCATGTTTCGCCTTCAAATTGAAGCTGCAGCAGTAAACATGTTTGGTTTACATTAGCAACTTAACTTAATAGGCTACAGCATTTTTTCAGGAATGCCGCCACCACCATCCAGTTTGTAATGCTGCAAATATATAGATATTGCAATATTTTCATTAGTGGGCCATCAGCTCAATTACGATTTGTTATCTCAATTTCCCGATAGGGAGTGACTTAATAGTTAATTTTTAATAAGTTAAGTTTTAACATGAATTAGCTTAAATGATGTAAATTAACTTGAGATGACACTCAAGTAAATATATATTTGTAAAGTGACTTCAAACACGGAGGCCAAAGAGTTGTTCAGCAAAATAACGTAATTTACAAACATGTCATTCAGGAACCTTAGGTGGGGTCTCGTGTCCTCTGTAACTGACTGCTGCAGGATCTTCACTGCTCCTTCTATTATTACCAACAGCCTCGTTCGTTTATGTAACCCCACCTCCAGCTCATCAAGACCAACAGTTTATAAATAATCTCCTCAACCACATAATCCCTTTAGCTAAACATGGAGACATGATCCCTCTGAAGCTCTTTCTGCAAAATGAAAGCAAACAATTAGCTGCTACAATGTATTTTTTAAACTTTTTTTTAATTATTATTACTATTTTTTACCTAATTTTATTTTTGGTGCAAGGTGTAATGCTGTCTTAAATACATTTTGTCTCCAAGATGCAATATTATTTGTTTGTAAGCTTGCAGCTTTGTAAGCCATTTGCAAACCATGACTACAGATTGATTTTCCTTCTGTTCATTTGAAAAAGCACGTAGCTTCCTGCATGGAGTGGTTTACCAAATATCAAAAACAACAAATGTTAAGGGTTTTCATGGATGTAATTTAGGTCAAATCACTGCTGTTTTTTTCTATTTCATGTTTGTCAAAGAGAATTTTTCTGTAGCGGTGAAATCTGTCATTGACGCAGCACCTATGGTCGCTGATGGGTCTCAGTGAGTAACGTGCTCTGGAATCTGAAACAAATGTGGCAACAGAGAAAAGTGGCCTAACACCACAGAAGAGTCTTCCATCAGCAGGACCAGTCATAACTTTTAATAAGATATCGTAGCTTTGGCAGCTTGATCAGGTTTCAACTCACTATGTGGAAAATACCCTCTATGTCAGTGTGTGTGTGTGTGCGCTTAGGTCCTGTGACTGGCAACAAGACTCTTCTGCCAACCATCCATCCACCATCTTGCAGTGTTTTGGGATGAGGTCAGACTCCCTTTATTTGTGTATGTGTGTGTGTGTGTCAGAGAGAGAGAGAGAGAGAGAGAGACACCTGCCTCCAGTGTGACAGCTCTATGAGCGTCCTCATGAATCACGAGTCATGTGGCTGTCCTCGTCTCCTCTCGTGTACCCAAGTTAGAAATGGCCCTGAAATCTGGCCCTCTGTGTGTGTGTGTGAGACAGAGACAGAGACAGAGACAGAGAATGACAGGCACTAAGTTAGTACTGTACTGAAACCTTAGTAGGGCAGCTGAGGAACATGAGAGAAACACAGAACTGGAGGATGGAGGAGAGTTGTTTGTGTGCATTCATGTTTGTGTTTGCCTGTGTGTGTGTGTGTGTGTGTGCATGAGGGGAGATCAATGGTTAACTGATATGGAGTGAGGTGAAAACTACCCAGAGCTGTTCTCCTCATCTGCCTAAAAACAGAAGTCAGCTTTAATGCAGTAATGCTTTAATGTATCTAGTGAAAATTTGTACAGAAACACTCAAGCATTGTACACACTGAACACATTTTCATGGGGACTATTTCTTTCTTATTTCTAAAATGTAGCTCAAATAAAAATACTATATTTTTCACTACTTTAATCAGTGGAAGAAAAATTACAATTTACCTCTATTGTTTTGGCGTGGCAACACAAATCTCAGCAGATAAAAAAAGAATCTGAACAAGGTGCAAGTCAGGGATAGTTGGGGGGGGGTTGTGTAGTAATCGCTGGTTGAATTCCTGGCTCCCTCCAGTCCAGTCGAAGTCTTAATGTCCTTGGCAAGATTCTGAACCCCGAATTGCTCCCAATGCCTGTGCTGTCGGTGTGTTTTAGCGTGTGTGTGTGTGTGTGTGTGTGTGAGCGCAGAATCGTTGTGAGCGCTTTGCTTAGAAAGCGCTGTGTTGGTCCTGATGAGCAGCTGGCACCTTGCATGGCAGCCTCTGTCATCAGTGTTTGAATGTATGAATGTGAAAAGAAAAGCGCTGTTCAAATACAATACAAAAAGTATTCTACTTTGTTCCCAGTTTAAGCTGCACAACCTGACCCTCAGCGAAAAAATGAGTGCTGCGGTAAACTTCACTTATCCTGCCAGACTGTAACAGACTATTATCTCCTGTCGGATGATTTGGAGGCTAATGCCAGCAGTCCCTGTGCACCGCACATTGCTGTCAAAGTCACTGCTGTTCTGCATTTCTTAGGGTCATTCCAGCATCGTCTGAGTTCTATTGGAGGTATATTAGAATTTACCTTAAGCTCAGCCAACCATGCAGTTACATTGCTCTGATTAGTTTAATCAATTTTATGCCCCAAACACACCTATGATTATTTAAGATACTAAATACAACCACTTTGTGTTCACCATTGAAATTAGGGCTGCAACTAACAATTATTTAATAATTTAATTATTAATTATTAATACAAAGTTAATGAATTAATCATTTAGTCTGTGAAATGTCAGAAAATAGTGAGATTGTTTGTTTTTTGTCATTCTCTGTGAATAATATTACAGAGTACTAGACTGCTCTACATGAAAAGTACAATAAGATAACTTCTGTTATGAGCTGGCAGTCCAATGATATTAAATTTACAACAAAGAAATGCATCATGTGACATTTGAGATGCTGGAACCAGAGTTAGTCATTTTGTAAGTGATGATGAAGTCCTATACTGCTCACCAAATATGCATGTGAACACTTTCAAACACACTAAGATAAAAGTTGGCATTCAATGCAAATATGAGTCAGTGATCAGTGAATATGATCAGTACACTGTTGCAAAATCATATTATTTCTTATTTTACATGATTGTGTTTAAATGTTTTGTATTTATCTCTGTGTGATGTGATTCTTTTTTATTATTTTACTATTTTTTATTTTAGCTTACATTTTTTATCTGACTTTTAGTGCTTTATTTTTGTCCAAATCACTTTGTAACTTTATATTTGTAAATTGAAATAAGTTTGTCATTATTATCATTAAGTGTCATCTATATAAAGATAACCTGTGACAGCAAGAGGGGAAGCAGATAAGACAAACTGTGAATACATTAACCAAACAGGCTAATTAAGATGCTCTTTTGTAGATTTCTGATTACAGCACATATCATTTTAATTATCCATCCTGCTCTACATCTCTTCAGCCCGCCCGTCTTTTCTTGCTTTCATACCTCTCCATCTAACCTGTTGTTGATTAGCTGAATGGGTCTCGAGGATAAAGGCAGAAGTGGCAGCAGCTACATTCTTGTTACCAGGTGTCAGGCTCTGGGGCTCGGTGGGGGAAGAAACGGGCTCACCACTTGTTGTGGAAATATATTCCATCACCCAGGAGTCCGACTCTGGAAGCTGGTGCTAAGAAGTCATCCAGACCATTCAAATGGCACAAAACTGGTAATTATGCAAAGCAAAAGCAAAGCATTTGATGAACATTCTTGCATTTCAGTTTTGCTCCCTTCTGAGGTCTTGGATCCTAAACTGAAAACGTTTTTGTTTTGTGCTCGTCCTGAGTCTCGTTTCTCAGCATCACCTCGTCACCTTGCAGGATGCTCTTAATTAGAATCGTCTTGTTAGCTATATCTCCCTCGCTCCTTAATTAAGACTAATCATCTTCACCCTCTTTTCTTTGTCCAGCTTTGAAGAAAAGGAGAGTTGCCTTTCTTGTCATTTACTCATTCTTTCTTTATGATAAGGAAGGTTTTCTTTTTCTTTTTTTTGTTGGTTTTTCTGTTGAAGGTTTTCTTTGAATTGGCAGATAAAGAGGGAGAGGAAAAGAGGGAGAGGCTGGGTAATGAAAAGAACCACGTTCACCAAGGACCTAGGAGCCACCTGATAAATTGGCTTGTTAAGAGGAGAAAGATCACTATGTGACATATTCCTCCTATTCATGTCCAGCAACACAGGTGCAAAACAGACAACAGTTAAATAGGAATCAATCAAATCGCGCTATAGCTGGTGCTTGTATTAGTATACAAACACTGACGGGCTCTCAGCTGGGGGGTTGATCAATTCAATTTTTACTTGTATAGACTCAATTTAAGATTGTTGCATGTTCATAAACACATGTATGCTCACACAGAGGCAGACTGTAGAAATCAAATGTTTTACAGGGCAAAGAGCGTCTAACGCACATCTATCCCAAGGCCAATGTCTTGTATCTTGTGAATGAGAGACTGGGGACAATGAAAAGCTGTGAATAAAGGGTGTGTGTGTGTGTGTGTGTGTGTGTGTGTGTGTGTGCGCGCTCACCCTATTACCCAGACACCTCCAGCATTGTATGGGAGGATGACTCGGTGCTGTGAATACTAGAACACAGTGAGAACATGTTTGATATCTGAAGGGAAAAGAAACAAAGACAGACAGACATGAGGGGGTAAAGGATTTGAGAAATGGAGGTAAACAGGGGGGATGGATGAAAGATGGATGGATGGATGCATGGATGCATGAAGGAGGGGAGAGACGGAGGTATATAAAGGGTTGGCCAGCGCTTCTTTTCTGTCAGTCTCCAAGCAACTCACAATAGAAGGTCAGAGAAAAGGGAGAGGAGAGAGACAACCATACAGAAATACAGAATACTCCTTTATTCAACCACAGACAGACAGGTAGGCAGGCAGACACACAGCCATGCACAACAAACGCACACATATACACAAAGTACACGACCTGGCATTAAACAGAAGGGTTAAATGAAATGTCTCAGTAGAAATTGGGTTTTTCCTGTGCCTGAACATTTCACAAGACTGATTGATCTGACAATAGGGTTCAATAATTCACATAAATAACGGAATTAAGGTTCAAACAATATTTACAATACAAGTCTGTCAGCCGTATAACTAGAAGAACGCAAACAACATTTTCCTGTTAGCCTAAGACTTTCATTTCTACAAGGGTTAAGATATAAGTTACAATAACACCAGGATCATCAGGTATCTTTTAGTTTTTTTATCAACAAATCACCGGTACTGTATACATCGAATCCAACAATTAATTTAGAAGAGCTCATTCAGCTTCAAAATATGACAGCGTGTGAGCCCCCTACTGGCCAGTGATTGTGTATTCATTCCCTACAGCCTCCCAGCAACAGATGGCCTTTTTAACAGACAGGCCTGGTGACATTAGAACGTGGCACAAAGAAATTCTTCAGCGCATCTTTGTGATATAAGTCGTACTACAGGCTTGGTGATGCAGGGATGGCCAACTACTGCAGCTGGCGAACTAGCACGCTAGCCAGCTAGGACTATGCTAGCAGTAGTGAGTCATTCTCAGAGCCTGCAAGTTTATAAATATATACTTTTTTTCTACTTTGCTCCATTGCTATCAGGACAATATGTTCAATCAACTCCTGTCTCATACCTCTTTTATGGTGTAGTTTATTGATACTCTGGCAGACAATGTAAAATAAAAAGCTTATGGTGCTAATGGGCTAAGCTTTGTTTTGGCTCACCATTTAGTCAAAGTTCAACACGATGATGTCATCTTGCTATTGGTCAAAGTTCACCAAAGTTGAAGTAGTCATGAAATATTTGCAGAGCAACTTCCCTGCTTGTGGCAATTCCATTGAAATTGGTTGAATTTACTACAAAATGTTGCCATTTTAAATGCGATGTGAGAGTGTAAGCAATGGAGCAATTTAGCTTTTCTTACTAAATCCAAAAACTGTAAGTGACAACAAGCAAAGAATGACAATTACAGGATACATTCAGGATCTTTTGAGGCTAAAAGATCTCAAAACTTAAAATCCTTAAATTATCTCTGAGCATTAAAATCCAGTAACTTTAGCAAACATGGACGAAACATTACATAAGCGCTACTTTCTAAAAAGTCCCAATAATTTAAAAAACCAAGGGCCTGTTCTTGGTGCACCAAAATCATTTTTGTTGCCCATACATGTAACTATCTATCAGAAAATATGATTTAATTAAGAGCAGTGTCAATCAGCCCAATGTAAATCTCCAACTGATTAATAATACTTGCAGTGGTCATGAAGGTTACGTGCTCCTTGATAAATTAAGATCAAGCTGTCTCATCTGTTAGCAGCAATCAGGAGGTTGGTATTTAGTTTAAGTGAAGTACTGTGGTGAGCCTTGAATTTTTCTCCAAAAGAAGGTGAAATGCATAAATGACATTCATTAA
>JAPMOB010159047.1:0-31133 GCA_029875015.1 Lepomis gibbosus
CATTGATGTGTTCAGTCACTGTGTCAGAGGTGCTCATGAAGACATTGTATAAATTCTGGCCATGCAGTATGGATGCTGTTCCATATTCTCACTCCATTATTAAAATGTAATTGAGGGTATATTTGGCTCCTGCATTCAAAAACCCACATACAGTAGAGTTATGTTACTGTAAATGTTTAAGTCAAGTTATTACTTGACTATATTTGATCTTGCTTATATGTGTGATGTAATGATTCAGACATCGCACATAAAGCTGAAGCAATTATACTTTCTTTCATTACATAAAAAGAAAATAGATTAAAATGTACCTGCATGCCAAATGTTAAGCAATTATATTTGTCACATTTCCTACACATCTTCCAGCGTTTGCATGTAAGTTGTTAATAAAATAATTATTTGACTGCTAGGAAGCAGAGTCAGAAGCATTTCAAAATGGTCATCCTTGTATACAATGTGTTGGTGACTGTACTCTCACCACTGTTGCCATACAGTTAATAATTATTGTTTAATTAAACAGGGATCTTGTAAAACATTTTTATGTTTTTATGCAAACAAAGTTAACATAGTAAATAATGGATACTCGTGTTAGATATCTCTTGATTAGTTATATCTAGCTTGGCTTGGTGTTTAAGTCATGCTTTTGTGATGAAGTGCTATGTTAATATATTTGACTAAGAGAGGAAAAGCCCTCTGATAGGACAATTATTTTTGTTATAAGCTGCCTGCATGTGGGAGGACAGCCTTGCTCCCTAGGTTTCCACTTACCAGCAGTGACTGACAAAGCTTATCTATTAAGGCAGCTTGAATTATACCATCGTTCGCAATCGATTCTCTGCCCTGCGCTGCCTATAAAATAATACATCGTAATGACGAGTGGGGGGCCTTTGAAGAATGACAGAAAACACAGTCCAAGTGACATCCCAAAGTTGTAGGCTGTTTCCATTTTACTCTCCATTTCAGTCTCACAATAAAGCATTCCGTTATAATTCAATTTCTGTACACATGACTGTCTGTGACATCCCAATCAGTGTTGCTGACATTATTCCAGATGAATGTCATAAAAACAAGTAAGGGTGTTGACGATGTAATTGTTTGTGACAACACAATCAAATCATCATAAACATTAAAAACATAAGCAAGTAGTAAAATATGCCGTACAAAGCACAAATGAAGAATTTTTATATTTTGAAGGTTTTGTCATTAATTGTGATCTGTTAACCACGTTTATTAATTAACATACATTTACACATATATTTACACTAGACCCATTAACATTTATTTGCTTGTATGTATTGTCTTTGTTTTCTGTTCTTATTTGAACCCAAAAGCTACCTGTTATTCACCTACTACATATATATATATATATATATATTTCACATATTCACTCTGTGTCTCACATCTATGCTACATGTTTCGTACACACAGTGGTGGTGAGATGGGATCCTCTGATTCAGCAAATCAAAGGCCTCTCCTCGGGTTCATATTATCGATGCTGCTGGAGGGCCGTAGAGGATGCCGGGGCACAAGGCAGGGTGGGGGTGGGAAGAGCTGGCAGATCTGTGGGGGGCAGGGCAGGCAGGGCTGGAGCTGCAGATTATTCTGGAAATTGCCAGCTGCAGTGTCTGCAATCAGGATCAAACCGGTTCCGGGTGGGGGAGGAGGAAGTCACTGTCGATTTTTGTCAAGCCAGCCTGTGCCTGTGTGTCTCCCGGCTGAGTGGGATGACATTCGGGAGGGCGACGCTAGAAATGTCCCACCACCTCATCCTCTCCTTAATAATTCATCCGCCTGCCTCGGCTCTCTGCAGGTCTGTGGCTGTAGCCGTGCTGCTCACCTTTTAATGGAGCCAGCGATTACCAACACCGACATCTTAACATTTAAATAATACACAGACACCAGGCCGGAGCAAAATCAATAGCACATAGAGAGGATATAATGAAGAGCACAGCACATCCAGCAGCCATCTTGCCTACTACAGGATATACAGAGCATGTAGATGCAAAAACACATCCAGCACTCCCTGCTCTGCACGCCACCTCCCCCACCCTATTCCCAATGATACTGTGGGGTCTTCTTTTTTCTTCATCATCCTCTCCTCCTCCTCCATGTATCACCTCTTTTACACTCCTCTCCTGCTTGTTTCTTCCTCTCCCTCTATCTCTGCTTCTCCTGCTCTCTGAGGATTGCAGGGCTCCTGAGGCAAGCAGCAGAGCCCTGGGACAGACCCTGATTAAAACTGCCTGTTAATGACAAAGGCCCCAACGCTGCAGCTCACGCTCTAATCCTAATCTGTATGCATCCGCAGCAGCACATATTTCCTCCCTTGCTCAGTCCTCTGACACCAGACAAACGGAAACACAGAGGCAGCCATTTTGGAACAGCTGCATGGAGCTTCGTGTAATGGAGGAGCTCTGCCCAGGACACTGGGGACAAAACCGCTGCAACAAATCCTCTTGTACTTCTCTGCGACCACATTGTGCTCTCCTCATCCCTCCAAGTCAATGTGTGCTAAATGTGTTGCTGCATGAGGAGAAACCAAGGGACAACACTGTCGCAAGGTGCATGATGTGACCCTGCAGCTTTTAGCTAAAAACGAAATCACCGTTTGGTTGTTTGAACGCGATGCTCGACTTAAGCATAAGCCTCGATTTCATTTGCACTGGTTTTAAAAAACACACTGGGAGAAGCACGAGCGCAGGCGAAGCAACTCGTTCACCTGAAAGCAAGACTGATGGGCTAACAATACAGGCGGAAGGTGAGCAGTTTATTTTAGCAGCAAGGGGGGGGCTCTGCATGTCTCCAGTGATGCGGGGGTGATTTCTTTCGGCAGGCCTGCAAGTGCCCCGAGGCAAGAGGGATAAGGGCCGTAGAGGAGAGGGGAAGAGAAAAAATGTGGCCTGGAGACACTTTGTAACATGAACGCACTGAAGCTATTAAAAATATAACACAAGATGAGTGTAACAGTGTATATATTTAGCTGCGGAGAGGGAGCTGGCTATTCGCTGTGTTGTGCATTACACTGGTCGTTTGTATCTGTTGGCCACTGCAGGAGCTCAAATCAAAGCAGACACAAAACTGTGGAAGATGAAAAACGGCAAAGAATCAAACTGAGGTGTTTGTATCAGTTGCTGTTGTTGCTGCTGGTGTGGAAAAGAAGCACATCACATCTGTGCAGCAACCACATTTCACAGCGATAAGAAACAATGGAGTTTTCAAATGAACAGGGGGATTGGTTCAGTGCTTAGAATAATGGATGCTGGGAAAGGGTCTTGTGTGGGAAAGAAGGGAGAGGATTATGAATTTCAGCAAATCAGAAAAGCATGTGGAGAAATCTCAGCACTGCTTTGTTTTTTTTTCCTCTCTCTATTCTTCCCTCCTTTTTCACTCTTTAATTCTCTCTCCCTCTGTCTTTTGTCTCTATCTGGAGCTCCTTCACTCTCTTTGATATAGTGGATTTTACATGAGTTTTTCTATTGACATTTTCCTGCATTTCAGCTGTCCACTGCACCCATCCTTTATTCTCAAAACTGCATGAGCAGCTCTTTCTCTCCTAGACATTATTATTGTAGAGCTGCAGGATTTATTCAAACCTCTTAATTCTTTTTTTAAAAATCACGTATCTGTTAAAGAAAATGGAGAATATCACATTGTGAAACTGCTTCCATCCTCTCTTGTTTCTTAGGCCTTAATCGAGTAATTTAATTTAGAATAAATTGTAACATTTTAGTTAGATTTTTTGCCCTTTAAACACTGAAACTCCATGGAAGATGGCATATTTATAAGAAAATAGATAAGAGCATTTGTATAAAGGAATTTGTTATACATATCAAATAATAAGCACATTCTGAGAGTTAGATAGGAAGATTGATGCAACTCTCCTATTTGTCCGTTAGCTTAGCTCACGATTATCTTAGCTAAGGTTTAGCATTTGGATAGGAAACTGAAGGAAAAGGCTGGCCGTGTTCTGTCAAAAAGTTAAAAAAGATCTTCCCATCACCTCTAAAGTTCACAAATTATGACAGTATACCTTGCTTGTTAAATCCATGCCAAAAAGGTGTATGACAAATTACATGTTGTGGTTTTACGGTGTTACTGAGTCTCCTCTGTTTGCCTGTCACCCAAACAGTGAAGATAAGACTCTACCATGATAATCCCACACTTCACTTTTTGTACAGAATAAACAAACAAGAAATAATGTGTTAATTGAGCTTTAAAGGTGTTGGTAGACAAATTTATTTACCTTTGGACAAAGCTCAGCCAGCTGATTCCCCATGCTTTCAGTCTTTCTGCTAAGGTAAGCTAACAGACAGATATGACAACTATATCAATCTTTTTATATAACATTTGGCATGAAAGTAAATAAGCATATTTCCCAAAATGTCAAACTAGTGAATTAAAATGCTGCTATCTAGGAGGATACAGAAGTCTATATATCATACTCTCAGGCATTTTCATTTTGTCCACTGATGAATAGAAGATGGTGCTTGTAATTACAGGGTGCTTTGCGGAGTGTGATTGCAGTGCGCCGAGGGTCGGTGAGAGCAAGGGTCAAGCTTCTTGATATTTCCCGGAGAAATAAATATAACGAAGAGGTGTACCCGGGCTCCTGTGGATCACAAAGCTGAGGTCCCCTCTGTGTAGCCACCTTTGCCTTCAGAGAGTCAAGGAAATGATTTAGTGATCTGAGAAAGCCCTGAGTTGCTAGAAAGGAAGTGACAATCATAGAGAAATTAAATTGTGGAACTTCTTAAATCCACATTGCCTGCAACAGCTGTATGGGAAAGTGTTTGGTGATTGGCTGAGAAGTGCTCGCAAAGAGGCTCAATAGCTGAGAAAAGATTTCCCTCTGAAGCAGCTAGGTGGGGCACATATGTGCAGAGCACGACATGTCCTACACTAAAAGGAAGACTTTTTAGTCTGAGAGCTACATCATTCTCTCAACTTAAATGAAGCTAATGGCCGTTCTTACAAAGTCTCCCTTCTCATCATCAGAATTACTTGGCTGTTAGCACCATGCATCCACAGATAATACAAGCGAATTTGGTGCATACAGGAATCTCCATTTTATAACAATGCACAAGTGGATTTCATATCCTCCTCTTAACAGCAATAGTGGGAAACATCAAATATTGAACTTGATAATTTGATGTTTAAATTGCATGAACTTCTAGATGCAGACAAAAGACAAGCCCTCATCCTGCCTCTTCACATGTGTAATTTAAATCAGTGGTCGCCATTCTCTGACTCTCAATCTGCAATCAAGGCTGAGGGTTGTGAAATACTTTCCGCTCAAACCTGGCCATTTGAATATGAATAATACACAAGGTGGAGTGCATTATGATAATAGCCTTCAATTACACAAGATATCTGCATATCTATCTCCTTTACTTCTTGAATGCTGTGAAGAGGAGCATTAGACTTCTGAGATCACGCTGAACATGAGAGCAGCATGAATGTTGGATCGTCGTTTCTCTCCAGCCTCTCAAACTCGCTTGCTTAGTATCGGCATTCACAGCTCGCTTCAATCAATATCAGTTAATTATTATGGGTACTCCAATATGATAAATGCTTTTTATCTATCACTTCACAAATCAATGGCTTCACTGTTACCATGCTAACATTTCCCTCATCATCCGGCTCAATCAATTGAAAAGCCGCAGTGGACAATTTACACTGAAGATGTATGATGAAGGGGAATCAATGTTATTAGCAGTGAGAATGAAGGGGAGTGTGACATCTGTGATAAAGAATTCAAAAAGCGGCTATAACATCAACAACTCTCAAAGTGTATCACAGTAGATCAAAAACAGAGGGACCTGCAGTGATTATAACACTCCAAATCCTTGCATTTCTTCTGTGCAGCTGTACATCACAGCTAGTGTAATTCTTAGACTTTGCTCAGGTGGAACATCTGACAGGGTGTTAAGTCAGAGCTTAATCTTTACACACTGGCTATGTTTTCCTGTCATGGAGCGGTTGTAGCTCATGTCTCGTATGGAGTCCCCACAGACCCCTGTGACAACGTGACCAAGAACCCAGTGACCTGCTATGGATGGTGTCTGACCTCCGAGGTCAGGGTGTACAGGGTGAGTGTGACAGGCGACGCCTCTCTTTGGTGCATTACTGCCGACCTTTTGTCATTTTGTTTGAAAGCATGGCTTTAAGAGTAGCGGCATAAATCGTTGAAAGAGATGCTAACAGTCATTCATACATACAGTATAGGCTTTGCAAGGATTTAAAATGAGGGTCCCAGTTATTTGAATCATTAAAACATAATCAACCTTATTTTTTATTGCAAGTAAAAAAAAACTACTTATATTTAAAATGTATGCCAGTGGACAAAAAAGCACCAATACAAAAAAGTATTCAAAGTAAAAGTCCTGCATTCAAAAGTGGAAGTACAAAAGTAATTTCAGCAAAATGTACTTAAAGTATAATTATTATTTTACTGTTGTTACTATTATTTAACTGGTCATGGTAGAGCTGGTTTTAACTATTTTATATACAGTATTTGACCATCTCCAAAGAGTTAGCTGATAAATGCAGCAAAATGCTAAGTACAATAATTTACTCTGAAGTAGAGGTAAAAATGCCAGAACATTTAACACTCAATTAAAGCACAGACCTTCATGTTTGCAAAGTACAGTACTTGTAAATGTACGTGTTACCTGGGTGATGAGCAGCAATTTGTGTCTATTTATTTAGTAACTTCCAAACTAGAGACAAAAATCTTAAAAAGTGAGCTAAGAATAAGACACTGGTGCATTAATCAAACATCATGATATATGTACACCCTTTACTGTATTTTTCCCTCTTACTTAAGGATCATTAGGGATGGAAAGAGCTCCATCTTCATATTAAATGTCATAATGCCTGAAGGAGCCAAACATTTTGCTTCTTGCTTTTAATGTCATGAACACCGCTGTTTGTGCATTTTCTTGATAGAATGCGTTTAGGTCTCTTTGCATATTTACTTTAATTTGGACAGAAGAGATTGTTCACAATGGTCTAATTACCATAATTATACATGTTTCTATGGAAACCCACGAGTCCAGGTTTGATTCATTATGTTTTACCTCCCAGACAGTTTTAATTGTTGTGATGTGAGATAAGAAATGGCTGTTGGCATTTTCTACTACCCCACAATTGGCTTTTAAAAGCTCCCTTGGAGTTTCACTTTGTGCCGGCCACAGCCTTGTTCACTATAACTTGTAACACCCACACACCTGTCGAGGAACCAATGGATGGTTATTCCAGGGTAGGGGGAATGTAAACTTTACTTGATGTAATGCAACTTTGCAATGTAACCTTTATTTCAAAGCAGCTTCATTCAGAGAATGTATCACTAATCTACTGGTAAAATATATATATTATGTTTACCTTTTATACAAATTGAAAAAATAAATTAACATTTATGTGTTGCATTTTAAATTCAATGTACATTATTTGATAGAAACATTTAAGTGCATAGAAAGGTATCCCTTTTTTAGTTGCTAGTGCAGCACTGACAAAGTCACCAAGACTTAATATCTTCTGAAGTAATTAAACTGTAATAGAATGAACTGTGTTTCCAATTACAGCAGTTTTTATTGAAAAAGCAAGAAGTCACTTAAATGCTCAAATTGAAAATATATCTCACATAATAATTGCCTGTGTTCCTCAACTTTCTGCGAAAGTAATCACACCATGTGACTCCCAGGCAAGCAGTTTCCTCCACAGGACACTTTTTTTGTCCACAAAGGACAGGAGTCAGAATCCCACATCTAAGGCAACAGGTCTCAATCAGTCACGGTAGCTGGAATTTGGGGCCTGGACACATCCCTCGCTATTACAAAACTATTGATCATTTAATTATACAATATAGGACAAATTTCCCATGATAGATGACACTGTAAAAAAAAAAAAGACAGATTGGAAACAAAGGACTTTTCTGATTTATACGTCTACACTACATTTTGAGCAAAAATAACATACTTTTTACTCAACTACATTTATGTGACATTTATGTAGCTGCTTTGTAGATTACATACAAAACACATGATTATCTTATTAAATATCATCAGTAACTATAGTTTAAACTAGCAAGTTGTACATCACTTAACTAGAATAAGCTCCACCTCCAGCATCTACAACATAAAAATGCAGCTTAGACATTAAAAATTTCAAATTATAATTAAACAGTAATATAATATACTTATATTATAATCCAAAATTTTGAAAGGGGCCATTGTGCATGACAAGTACTGTTGCTTATGACACTTTAAGTACTTTTAAGAAGAAAGTAAGAAAGAAGTAAGAAATTTTTAAAAGAGAATATCATTTCATACTTCTTAATTGCAATGTTCATATCTTCATATTTGCAATGTTGTACAGTGGTATTTGTATAAAATACATGTATTAATGAGAAACATGCGCACACACATACCATGCAGCATGTAACATGTTATAACTTTCAACGTAATAGTTTCCTCAAGTGAACACTGAAGTGACAAGTAACTGCTTTGGGACTCGTGGAAAGCTCCTCTTTATTTATTGTGTGTTGGAAACACTGTAGGCCATATCAGAATGTGCTCCAAATCCCTCATCTGTTGGACCGCTGGTGAAAAGCTTTCAGGCAATACAAATTTGTGGTTGCTCATCGTCACGGTGTGCTACCTGTGAAGCAAAGGTGACTGAGTATGAAGAGGAGAATGAAATCTTAGCCCTGTTATTTATGTGCTCTGTCTCTCCGTCTCCCTCAGCTGTGCTATTTTCTGCTCTCCCTCTGCAGCACGGCCCTCGCTCAGGCAGGCTCGGGCTCCCAGCTCTAATTCTGCAGCACTCGCCAGTGTCCTTCATTTGACCTTGGCGCACCACGATGCCCTCTGTCGCCATGCTGCTAGCCTCACTGTGCCCCCTATAGCACACACACACACACACACACACATACACACTGCTATCCTGCTAATCAATAGTGCATCGTCCTCTGGGTCAACAGAAGGAATTAACTGAGCGCGCCCAATCACGAGGAGGGGGCCTCTGGGAAAAATCATTGGCTTTGCAGCGTAATAACTGGTCACACATGTAGGGTGGTGTGTAGAGATGCCTATGTGTGCTTACATCTGCTTGTGTGTGTTTTCAGTAATGAGTAAAGTGCAAGGGCTAAAAGCGATATTGCAATGATGACCTGTTGGTCGCTGCACAGAGTTGATTTTGTGTATGTGGGTTGTTTGATCATATGTACAGTTTGCTGAGTGTGTTAGCATTATGTAGGCTCCTCTATACAGGTTATACTTGTATCATCTAGTCCTCCCCCTCCACCTCGCTGTGCCCTGCTGCTGAACAGGGGCACTTAACACCCGTGCGTATGTTTCTACCTAACTGTAGAAATCACCTTTTTCTTACTGTGACTCAAAACGCTGAGCATCTGCTAGCATTGTGGTTATTTCTGTTTTTGCAAGAATTAACCCTTGCTCATACTTGTATACTGTCACTATGTGCCTCTGTACTGGCAATTAGTATAGGCAGAATCATCAGTTTATAGGTTACCAGTGCGCCAAATGTGCACATTACGCTGCAATAATCTGTTTAAATGCTCATTTGATTGCAGAATGTACCCATACTGCACATCCCCATGGATGCAGCATGTTATCCAAAGCATAAAAATGCCTTGAGATTAATATAAGATTATATGAGCCTACGTTTTAACAGTACTCGTTCTAGACCTGCATCTGTATGAAAGGCTGACCAGTGAGATAGAAGAGTGCGTGGCATTCTGCTCTATCTCTACTGCTCCATTCCACTCATCTGTCCCCAGGGCCAGAGTCAGAGCGGCGGGATCAAAAGTAAAATCAGAGCGGAGAGCTGTATCCAATCGTGTCAGTCGGAGAGGTCTCTCCCTCTACTGTAGTCTGGCAACGTCCAGGGCTGAGGGCACTGATCTCTATCAACGAGGATAAATTCAGTCAAGCCTCTAAAATGTGTGGCGGTGGACCTCAAGTGATTTAAATCATTAAAATGAGGCCAGCTGCATCATGCAGTCACAGCACGTGGTAGGGGCATCCAGTAGCCTGGTAAGGAGAGAAGAGTGCCATCATCTGGCCCCTGCTGATACATCCCACTGTAGAGTGCCTGTGTGCAAAGAGATGCAACAGCAGATGTGTGTAGGCTTTTGTGTAGGTATTTGAATGTGTCTGGACCAGAGTGACATTGTTGGCAACTTCTATAGACCCATCTTAAAGAAACAGTACCATTAAGTAGAAGTAAGTCTGCACACACAATGGATGTGTACAGTGGCATACGACTATAGTATATATGGAATATAGTGTTCGCTTTTTTGTGTGATGCTCATTCTAGGTAATCTGTGTAATAACATGATTATTGGTGCAGATTGACTGTGGAACTTGTGTGTTTAGGAGAAAAGGCTCGCTAGCCTGACAGCATCTTAAGGAACCGACAGCTTTTACGACAGACAGACAACAATCACATCAACCGTTCCATTCCACAAATAATAGAGCAGCGCCTCCTGCAATCATCATATGGGGCTGCGAGAGGGAGAGTGTGTGTGCCTTGTATAATTGTAGGGTTACAGGCATATGTTTGTATTCATTCTGCTCATTGTAAAAAGGTTGCGAGGTGTTGATTTACCTTTCAGCATGTAATTGAAAAAGAAAATCACTTGCTGTCTCCAAGAAAAAAAAGTGCTTTTGGGGAGTGAAATGAACCGACTTGCATTAGTGCTCATCTCAGCCGTCTGTGGTTTTTGTGCTGGCGGTCGACAAACGTCTACATCGTACCACCCACGGATACAAACTTCAACAGTTTTATGAAATGTAAAATTATTTTAGCACTCTCTTTTGATATATACTTGCATCTTTTCTCAGTGTCACTCTCACACACACTTAAGAAAAAGATAAAAGCAAAGTGTTTTCCAATATAGAGAACGCTTCAAAAAACTGTTAATCACATCCTTGGGCTTCATGAAATCTCTGCTAAATTTGATTGTCCTGCTAGCAACAAGAGCAAACCAAACAGGTGGAATTATCTGTGACACAAACCAGACAGCAAAAACACTCAGGAGCATCTGATGTCAATCAAGCAATCACGCCTGTCCCGAAAATAAACACACCTATTACACACGCCAAGCGGTGTCAGTGTAAACAATGCACAACAATACACTGCATTTCCAACTGCAGCAGCTCCTCTGATTGGCTGGATCGATTGTTGGAGGCATTTGATGTTATAGGAGGAGAGGCGAGGCATATTGATTAGAAGATAATCAGAGTCAAGCTTGGTCCTCTTCAATAATTCAAAGGAGGGATTTGGGGTGAGATTCCCTTAGATCGGAGGTGTGATGTACATTTCATAGCCTGAGAGTTTGGGGGCTGCATGGGAAGGGGGAGGGTGTGTGTGTGTGTGTGTGTGTGTGTGTGAGTGGGGGGGGGCTAGGTCACGTGGGCTCACACATGAGACATCTTTTAAACCAATGGCATCATACGGAACAGTGAACTACAACTATGAAATCTGTAGTGAAAAAATATTATTAGTAATTTGTTATGTCAATTTTATGCATGTGCTTACATTTGCATTTATGTGCTTACATTCATGTACGTAAGGCCCATATATCCCTCTTTAGAGTCTTTTTGCAACAATCCTGAGGCAGAATATATAGCAAACTGTGTTTACCTCACCCAGAGGACCTTACACTGCAATCCAGGCATTGATTTTCCTCTAACACCTTCAGCTCTGTATGTGTGACTAAGCCAGTTTTACTGGCCATGACGTTGCTGTGAAAAACCAAATAAGCATAAACATTTTACTTCACTGTATGAATTAAATTCAGGATCAGCGTAATGGTTTTGTGAAACCTGAATTAGATTATTGTTGAATTTGTCGGACCATCAGTTCACATCAGATCAGAGAGCATTTTGAGTCAAATGAACTTGAATGTCTGATTACTTGGATGTGGAGTTTGGTTTAATTAGTATGCAGCTTTGATCATAGCATAACTCTGACCTATCAGCCTGTGTATTTGTGTTGATCCCTTACAATACCTTTTTTTTACTTAATGGAAGTCTGCCAGACACGCACCTCCAGTTTCTAAACAAGTGCAAATTTCATGGAGTTTATTCTCATGTGCATCAAAATTTCATCAGTATTTTCATAGAATAAATAACTTGTTTCCTGGCTGCTCTTAGGAAAATAACACACAGTGTACATAGAATATGTTACATCAACACTGTACCGTTTTTAGGATTTTGTCATGCATACAACTCTGCCCAGCCCACATTTTACAAGAGACCCCAAATGAATTCAGATCCTGACCGCAGAAAACCAATTCAGATATTTCAAAGTCCGAATTTTAGACATCATGTTTTCAGCAAAATTCATAAATCACTATCACAACTTGTACTGTGTATTCATAGTAATGGAGAAATTATAATACATATCAATTAAATAGTCCATTTTGCATTCTTGTTGGGTTTTTGAAACAGTTAGAAACCTTACCAAATTCAAATTAAACAACCATAGCATTTTTTCATTAATTGTATAGTGTAGACTTTAACTAGTGGATGTAAGCTCAGTATCTTTGCCGAACTGCTTGGATTATTAGCTGTCTCAATTTTCTCTATGGCAAATAAAGTATGCTACTATAGTAGGTAATGTTATTTACTTCATTTGAACAATACTTGGTGGCTTATACCTCAGTAGCACACCTAACCTATGTTATTCATTACATTATAAGCAAGGTAAATGATAAATACAACTGTTATGATGCTATGGAAATGCACTCACACATCACAATAAAAATGATTTAGACATGCTATACATAAAGAAATTAATGAAAAATAATAAAAGGAGTACATTTCACCAGCAGACCTTGTGTGAATTAATTTGTATACGAGAAGATTGTGGGAGTTGTGTGAAAAATCCCAACCAAGAGTCTCTATAATGATTTTCTATGGAAAATGATTTTCAGGGAGGTTAGTGTATAAAGTTGTGAACCACCCTCTGCTGAGATTCTTGAAAATATTTGGCCTGTGACTATTATTATGGTGAAAATATCACAGTTTCAGGCTGCTGCTTGGAAACACCTTTTTGAAAACCAAGCTCAAGGTGCTTTATGTGACCTGCCGAGGCTTTACTGTCTTCGTATTTATGACCTGTGCTGTGAATCTATGTGCCGCTAGTCATACGTGTCTGGAATCAGACTGTAGCACTGGTTCTGCAGCCCAGCAAAAGGTCACACAGGGGGCTTCCTCCATAACGCGTGTTTTTCTCCCGGCCCTTATTTCCTAATCACTGCAATTACTACAGCAACACTTGTTTGTTTGTTTGTTTGCTGGAATGGTGCATTAGTGTGTTTGTATCCCGCTGACCGGCACAGACGTGTCAGGCGGGCGTCTGGGGAAGGACACTGCGGTTAGAGGCTATGCTGTCTGCAGATGTTTGATCTAGATAGAGCAGCCGCCACCATCACCATCTCAAACATCATCTTGATGATGTCTCTCTCTCTCTCTGTTTCTCTGCCTGTCTCTGTCCTCATCACTCTCTCAAAGTGAAGCACATAGCACCGGGGAATTACTGCTAGTTGATCTGTCAGCCTCTATACTGCACTACACCCTATACACCAAAGATACTCCCTTAAGAGTATTGAGCTGTTAAGGTATATGTTTACATATAGCTCTTCTGTACTGTCCTCCATCACCCTGTCTTTAAATTTTGCTACTAAATGTTTCTTTTCTCACTTGTTTTTGTCCTCCTCGTGTCGATTTTTTTATCCACACAGAAGCCTTGTGGTATCTTATTCTTCTGCTGCCGCCGTTGTCTTGCTCATTCTCCGATACCAGCCTTAGTCCACTCACTATTTGAGAGGAGGAGGTGAGCATGTAGACAACTCGTACTCTCTCGTGCTCTCTGTCACCACTTACCATGGAATCACATCTCCATACACACTCTAATTATCCCATTTGGTGAGAAATGGGGCTCCTCCACTGCTGCTGCTCTAGATCCAGACCCTATACTGTCTCCAGCCCTAGCAGGTAAGATACAGGGCTTCTCCTGACTAATCATAGTCCTGTACTGCTATAAAAGAGACAGACCTGGAAACAAGGGTGAGTGTGAGCAACAGACATTGGTGGAAAAGAAGGATATGGAGAGATTAACAAAGGCATCCAACTGCAATGGCAGACTGCGGAAGACATCAGATATTCTCCAGAATACAATCTGCTGCCAAAAAAAACATTTTAATTGGATACACAGCTCCCTTTTGGGTTTATTTTATTTTATTTTCACTCATTTATAGTTAAAATAAAAATATGTTCAGTCCCTGAATTCTCATAACACAATGTAAGATTCAAGATTCTAACATAGCATCCTGAGCTGATTTTTTTGTGGGGGGTGGGGGGGGGGGACAAGAGGTGGCGCCAGGATTAGCTTTAGCATGTCTCCATTCCAACCTGCACAGTGCAAAGCTGCTCTGTTTAATACAGCTTGACCTTGATCGGAAAACTGTAGGTGAGCTGCACAGCAAGTGAAACACACACACACACACAATGTGTTGTGCGTGTGTACATCCTCTCTGACCCAGCATGTCCTCTTTCCATCATCTCCATTTTTTTCCCCCATCATTGTAATGGTCCTCTGTGCTGCCTCTCTGGGTTTATGCAGCATCATTCACAAACATCATCCAGAACTTGTCCTTCCCCTCACTCACTCTCTTGTCCTCTCAGTCTTTTGAAGTCCTTGATTCACGTATATTCTCCTGAAGAGCTCCTATATGTCAACCAACCAGCCAGAAAGACAAAGGCAGGCCTGAGTTAATTACCTATCATTTAGAGCAGATGGCTGCAGATGATATGTAAATGTGTGTGTGTGGGTGTGTATTTGTGTGAGACAATATGTGTGTAGTTGTGTGTTTTTGTTTATGTGATTGTGAATATGGCTGCATACGTGTGTTTGCATATTTACAATACATCCCTACATGTGCTCTAATCCATCCAAAAAATGATATTCACATACAGAGACAGGGAGGAACATAAAGATGCTTTTCATTTCTGCGAAGGGGTTTGTAATTTAAATTGTGATATGGATTGTTTTATTCCACCCAGATAAAGTGTTAATGACTGAGGCCATAATTATGGGTTGCAATTTTTCTGCAATTACTCGTAGCCTCCTTTAGGCTGCATATTCATTCAAATGTATGTTTAACAATCAGTTTCTTCATCTTAGAATTAAAAGACTGTGTTGTACATTTGCTTTTAATTATTTGAGGTCCATATATTGTACCCTGATCGTTTCACATATAACGGATAAATGATGTATTTTTCAGGAAACGTCCGCTCTGAATTCTTCGATTCTGAGCCTGCTGATTCAACTGAGCTGAATCTAGGCTCAAAAGTTAATTGAGACATTTGTTTTTTAGTCTGTTTTTGTTTGATGGCTTCTCAAGAGTATCTTCTCAGAGTCTTACGAGATTTCATTTATTTATCTATTATTTGTTTTTTGGTATTTCAGTAGCAAGCTCACTTGGCACCAAACATAGGCTGGTGTGTTCTGTTTCTTAGCATGAAGCAAGAGGCACAGTAAATCAATGATGAATGTGCAATGAATCAGATGTTTGTGTGTGTGTTACAGTGCACTCCATGACACAGGAAGAAATGTAACCACAGAGGGAGGGCATGAGGGAAAGGAGGTGGGGGTGCGCAGTCAGATCAATAGTACTGCTAGAAAAACCTGTCCATTTTTGACCTCACACTGTAAATTAAGCCTTCTCTGTACCAACATTTTCTCAGCACTGATTGTGTGAATTACAGTATATATGCAAGCTATAATGCAGCCTTTTGTGCATTGTACTGGCGCTGTTGTAACGTGTTTGAAATACTCTGTGGATGTTTATTTTCCACCAACACACCCAGCAGGAGTCTGTGAATGTTGTCAGCATGTGCAAGTGTAAGTTTGCAATGCCACAGATGGAGACCCACTAATTTACTCATTATGGAGATTTAATATGAGAAAATTCTGCTGCAATGATCAGATGTAACTAATACACAGCATCGTTATTCAGTGCATTTCAGTGTTTCATTCCATTTGAGCTTGATTCATATTCAGATCCATTTGCTCTCTGCTACATTTCACTTATTTTATCCAGTCCTAAATGCCAAAAAAATTAAATAAACCTTTTTTTTATTTGCACAGATTTGTTTCTTTTATGCTCAGGCATGACATGATCATTGTAGCAGCAGCAAATGGAGCCAATTCATATGATGGTTAGTCCTCTATTGGCTCCCTGGTGAGCAAAGCTCTTTCACTGCTCTGAGAAGTTAACACTGCTTCAGGCCTTTTATGGCATGATGGCAAATAAAGCAGTTTGACTTCATACATGTAAAGAGTCATTTGCTAAATCAGGTAGTCTTCAGATAGAGAACACTACTGTTCCATCATGTTACCATATTCAATTATATTTTTAAATAAGACTTAGCGAAAAATAGTACATTAGGAAATGTGCAAATCTGTTCATCTCCATCAGAGTAAAATAATTCTTACAATGGCTTGTTGGTATTGCAGGAATTATCTTGTAAAATTCTGGTCTTATATGTTAAAATATAGCCTTTTTACAATCTCATAGAATTATTTTAGAGATCTGCAAAATTTGAATATTCTTTATCACCTTTATTTAAACAAATTCAGAGGCATTGAATCAGCATTGTCTCTGCTCACGCACCAAATCAGTGTGTGGCTGCTAGAAAATGGAACCAACCATTGCTGAGCTTTAAGTCATAACAATGAGGCCCTCTACTGGCAATAACAGTCTCTGCACCAGCACCACGTTAATATGACATGCAGCCTGGATTGCAATTCTTTTCAGTGCCGGTCCTTGGGAATTTTTTTTGTTGGGTTTGCTTATTTATTCCTGTTTTGGTCTCAGTCGCGGTAATGGTGCAGACTGCAGGGGGTGAAGAAAACACTGTGGTTATTTTAATTTTACATTCTGGAGACATTTTCACTTTGTTAGTCCACCACTGCTGTATGATTGCAGAGGAAACACTGGGATACACCCAGAACACAACTGCAATTAGAAACATAATGTGTCTTTCAGTCTAAATATATCTGTTCCAAAATAAAATGTCCTATTGTGTTAAAATTATAGTGACCTCATTAGGACAATAATAGCTGTATTAAATGAGACAAAAGAGGATTCTGATTACCTCTGGCTCTAACTTTTGCGTGTTAACTACCAGGCTATTGGTTACATGCTTCTGTATCGTAGTCTGATTGATGACATTTGAGACAGACAGACTGTACACAGTCACTCATTTTCACACACGTTTTCTTTTTCTATCACACAAACACGCAGTATCTCTCTCTCATCCCCCTGCAGTGGAAAGTGTGTGCACCTTTGATCAGGTCTTGCTCGCGGCCTATATCTCTCCTGAAGCAGAAAACCATTACACATACTTTGTGTCCAGATACACTTGTCATGCATTGGCGAGCTCAGATCCCAGGGAATCAAAGGTGTGGGTGATGCCTCCAGAACCTGCATTAATATGCATGAGGACGGGAGCTGCCCTATGATGTAATTGCGGTGGCGGCGAAGGTCAGTGCTTTTGCCCAGCCCGTGCACAATATCAAAGCCCAGATATACCCACACCGCTAAGGTTTCTTCATGGTAATCTACATGCATTTTGAAGATGGAGGATGACTCTGCTGATAGGGATGTGTAAATAGATGTAAATCTGCTTTTAATTGTGTTATCGCCTAACTTTTTATGCTCTCAGGGGTCTGACTCTCACATTATGATGTTGCGCTCTCATGTTCACTCCTTGGACACACATCACAGTGAGCCTTTCATCCGGGGAGTAAAGCTGTTTACAAGCCTCCCATCCACCCATGTGGTCCTATTCTCAAGGCTCTGATGGTTCTGAATATAATGGACCTTGCTTTTTATTCATGTTCCAGCTCTGGCCCTGATCAGGCCCCAAGGATTCTACTTCATATCAAAGCAAAGCATCCACATGTTTAATGAGAATCGCTGAATAAAAACTGTTTCTTAAATTCAGACCCCATGCTACATTAGAAAATGTGTGCCTTATAAGTGAAATCCAACATGTTTGTCTTTGTAGTGTGAGTGATTCATCCTGTGGTGGCTTAGTGTAGTTTCATTTATTCTCTCTGTATTGTTTCCTGGTTGTTTTGGGTCCTGTGAATCCCTCACTGGTGCAGTTGATTGATAGAACCAGGGCAGAGAATAACTTCTATCACACAGATATGGCTGCTATCAGACCCAGTTCTGTCACCACATATAACTCTTTATTACAGTATTTATTTAACATGGAATCAAACTTGTCCTTGAGGTATTCAGAGAGTTTTCAGTCAGTCCTAGTCAAAAGGGACATTGAAATGTCTGTCAGATAATCTCAGCGGGCCAAATCTTGACTTGATGACCATCGTGTAAAACAATTCAAAATACTCAAATGACACCGCTCTGGACTGAAAGTATATTTGACATAAACTTTTTTCACAACTTTTACCTTGTAGTTGAGCTAACATTTGCTAATTAGCACCAAACACACAGTACCCAGCTAAGACTGATGGGGACGGTATTTGTTTTGCAGGAATTTGGTCAGAAACCCGAATATTGGGTACATTGAATTTTGACCTGATGATGTTGCTAGATGAAAACGTTGAGAGATCATCAAAATTATGATAAATGTAATAGCCTCTCCCAAATTTCATGGCAATCCAGATATTTCAGTCTTGGCAAAAGGGGTGGACAGACAGACCTGACATTGCCATCCATAGAGCCACACCGCTAGTGTGACTAAAACCTAGATGGCTTTAAGAGAAGGGGTTTCTGAGAGGGAATTGGTTGCCAGTTATGTGGGAATCCCCCCCTGAATTAGCATCATAGTGGGATACTTCTTGTACAGTAGAAACTAAGAAGATTTCCGTGAGCCTCTGTCAATGCTAATAACCACAGTAGTCTTACAGAGAGCTCCCCCAGGGCTGTTTGACCATGCAGGCAATGGGAGGGGTGATGTTCAGAGAGGTGGGGGTTGGGGTGGGTTTGAGCCAATGCCTCTTAGACTGTCTCAACTCATTTAGCTCTCCGAGGAACGGTCGATCCATCTCTCTCTCGTGTAGAAATAAGGTTCATCATAACCCTGCTGTGTTCAGAGATGACTGGAGATGGTGAGAGCACAGAAGCAAGGAATGGGTAAGGTGCGTGCGTGGACAGCAAGGCCAAAAGACAAAAAAGACAGACAGACACGTAAGCAGATATTCAGAGGCCTGCCTTAGGGGGCTTAGGGCCTTCTGGGCATGCCCCAGTGCTGACATCAGCAGAGGTAGAGCAACCCCCACAGAGCACAGTGAACCAAGAAGGGTGGGCGAGAGGAAGAAGAGAGGATGAAGGGGGAGGGAATAAGGATCGGGGTACAACACTTGTAATCGGATCATTGGCTACAGTGGGTTGAGTCGATGTGATCAATAGGAACTGCACATGCAGCAGAGAGCCTATAATGGCCCTTAATCTCCATCAGGCCTGAACAGGAGGGTGGAAGAGGAAGTCACAGGACCAAAGGCAGCCTGCATCAAATTACACCCTCAATCTGCACTCGCACAATGCCATACACTTAGATTCTCTCTCCTACACACACACACACAAGCAAACACGTGCATCATACAGCTGTGTATAGGGTCCTGACCGGTGACTCCAGGCCCCAGCAGCCACCATGTCATATTTCATTCCTCTGCACCTTTTCATTTCATTTCAAATGCATTACATCTTAGACCTTTCCATTCTGCGCTACCCCCTGCGATGCAAAGACCTTGACTTGAAGACACTGTCCCACCACAGGACATTTTCCAACCTTTGCATTCAATAAGCAGCCTGACCACAGCTAGTGTGTCTCCACTCAGCACAAGAGCGGCTGCAGTCCAGTTATAAAGTATAAATGTGGCACCAAAGCCCTGAATGCAGCACTTTCTTTTATTCCTTCATATTTTACTCATCTGCTCCATAGATTAAAGATTCCTATTTGTGACGCCCTGCGCTGGGTGTAGCCAAGTGTCCTAGAAGGGCAGTGCAGCATAATAAACATACAGATAGGAATTAGTGAATAAAAACACCGCTGCAGTCCTCTCAATCTCCCGTGTACCTTGCTCTAAAGCTCTTTCTTTTACTCACTCTTTCACTTTTTTCCCTCCATACTGCTTTCACTCCCCCTTCCACAAGCATAGATTTAAAAGTGGACTGACAATAACCCGAAACCTTAGGGCAGTTGCAGGACTGTATACAACCTACTGTAAAATGAATAAAGATGGCTTAGATATGATCTTAGATAAGAGAGCTTTGGAATCTGGTTCTTTTTGTTTGCCCTCTCCAATGCTTTTCTCTCTTGCTTTTTTCTCCATTAACCATGTGCCCTTGCTCTCCACGTGGTTCTTGTGTGTTCATTTAGATCTCTGAAGGACAGCAGAAAATGCACAGATCTTATCATAGTAGCCAGATACACAGACACTCCTCTTTACAGTGGGAACCATTCACAACTCCACTTATATTAAACACGGAAAATGTTTTGCTCACCCAAGGAGTTGCATCAACATCGTGGCATTGATTTGATATGTGCTTCTTGTTGCCAGGAAACATTTGAACAGATTAATAACCCCAGACCTTGAATTATTCCCTGTTGCTTTGAACGCAGCATATATACATAAGCATTTCATTTGACCCACAAATACAGAGTTGTGCAGAGTGCTCTTACAAATTGCTGACTGCATTAGTTATTCCACCTGTTGGAATAGCTTCACATATCTTTTGAATATGTAGGACTTCAGATGTAAGCTGCCTTGTATTTGCAGTATCAGTTAAAATTGTAATAATTGTTGTCCTTAACCACATTCGGGTATAAAGTATAAATAACAGAACAAGTATAATTTGTGTGCTGTACATTTTAAAAATCTCTTAAGGATGAAATTAGTAAGCAAGTAAAGTAGAGCACGGACTTGATCATGCATTAATGTTATTTAGACACAAACTTGTTCCAGAAAGAAAGTGATTTGGGTCTTATATGAGCTTTGATTGAACTTTCCCTAAAAGGGCACTTCTATGATTTTGCAAATGAGGTTCAATTTACTCAGGTATGTCTCTGCAAGGGAAAACAAATGGAAACCAACGTCTGTTGTGGTTCTGGGATAAGCTTTCCAATATATAAAAAAAGCCTGATGATGTCATCTCGGTTCTGGCTTGAGACTTTACATTTTTTAAAGAAAGCCTGTTACAAACTGTAGGTGTGGGGTTTAAGTTTTAGTGGCATCTTGAGGTAAGAGTTGCTAATTGCGACCAACTGCTCACTTACCGCTCACACCTCCGCTACAGTGGCCAACACATTCTGTCGGCTCTTGTGCTAAATATTTGGTGTGGTCCTCCATTTGTCCATATTTCTCTTCTTACTTCTAACAAACCAGGCTATAACTACAACTACTACTTCTACTTCTTCTTCTTCTTCTTTCTTCTCTCTTCTTCATAGGTATTCAGACGAAATACGCTCTATAGAGCAGTTTGTCTGTTTTGGCTACTGTACAAACATAACAGCGCAACATGGCAACTTCTATGTAAGGGGGAGCCTCAGTGTATGTAGATAGAAATGGCTCATTCTAAGGTAATAAACATAATGTTTCATTATGTTAGGTCTTTTTATATACCACTTAAAACATATTATATATAATTTATATATAAACATGTATATTATATTGCATTTCTGTCAATAGATCATCCTAAATATTACATAAAGCAGCGGGTGTCTAATGAAAGACACTTTTGTTGCATTATGGGAAATTCAAAGGATTCAGTGATTTTGGAGGTTGACTGATACTAGAGACTAAAATTTAAAAAAAATAATCATATCTTGACCTCAGCTGCTTTGCTTTTGATCACTCTTTGTGTCTCTTCTGAGTCCCCCTGGTGCCATGTTTCTAGCTTGGTTACTTCCCATTTGCTTACTGTTTTAAAGGGTTGTGCATAATATATTAAAGTGTGAAATAAATGTGAAGGCGTTAAAGTTGTTAAGTTGTTAGAAAATAAGTAAATATAAATATCTAAAGCGAGATATATAGGGTATAGGTTAAAGTCTGTTTCACTTTTTATGGATGCCGCCTCCCTGTGGGCATCAGAGACAATAAAATCAACCATTCCAACTCTAAAATGTTCTGCATCACTGCTCTTTGAACCTTTATTCTCTGCTGTAAATACAGACACAGCTAGAACATAAATATAGGAAAAGTGATATTAAATAAACCATGCAGACCTATTAAAATCAAACTGTAATGTATCTGGTAATTATTTGCCCTGTTCAACACCTACATTAACAGAATTACAAAAAAGGGAGAAATTAGGCCTATTAGATTTAATTTCTCTTTGATTGTAGGCAGAACAATCAAGGTTTTCCAGCTTTGAGCTACATCATATCATTGTGTTCAGCAAAATGCTCAGCCTCTACTTTCACTTCACAGATAATGATATAACCATGGCAACAGAGACACCTTGGAGAAGGGCAGGAAGGAAACTTAGACATAACTGCCAGTTTTTTTAAATGAAAAATAAAACTGCTGATTATTTCATCTGACTTGTTGACTAACACCTCGAAACATCAATATAGCTTTCAATATATAACTCGGCTATGAGCCCTGTTACCTTGATCATTGTTGATGCACTTATATTTTTCATTTACACTGGCAACTTTAAGCTACACATGTAAATGCTTTTCTACAATATACAAACAATGCTAATCAGCAAAGCAGACACAAATATCGGAATATTGTCAGGGTCCTCTGATCAACCACATGTCAGTTAACATAGTCATCAATAGGACTAATGTTCTGTGAGGACTTATTGAGTGACACCTCATGGCCCAGAGTGTGAAAACCTTCAAAACATCGAGGAAGTGCCAACCCTGAGACTTACCCTAACCTTGCCTTGAGCCATGTGTTGATGAGTCTTCAGTGTGACTGCAACTTCAAAGGCATTTCAGCTCACTAAGAAGAGGATGCTCCTTCTCTCTCATCTTCACTCAGCTGAATCCCTCCCCAGAAGGACATTTTGATGGTTGGGGAAAAAACAGAAAAAAAGTTTGCTTGGCACTTTCTTGGAACAGCTTTTGACCACTGTGGATAGCAGCAAATTAACTGCTGGAAACAGTAAAGTCATTAAGCAGTTAGTTTGATCTCTAAATGGTAAAAACAACATGACAAGCCACTGAAATCGAAATAAAGGGTGTGGGCCTGCAGTGTATATATTTTTCCTGTTTAATTCCAATGATTTAAAAGCTGCAGCAGCGTGCACTACTTGTGAAACTGCAGAGACCTGAGTATAAATGTTATCATGCTGCACTTTTCATCAGTTCAATGATGAGGTAAAATCAACATCACATCAGAGGTCTCTAATTAAATCAGTGTTTTGCATATTTGAGAATTTGTACCGCTCAGCAGCATCACACACAACTAGTAATTGTGAGTTCATTGTGAGGTGAATAAATAGCGAGTTCCCTGCTTAGTTTGTCTGTTGTGTTCACAGACAAATGGAGGCAGGAAGAGTGTGGTCTTTTCAAAGGCTGCCTGTGAAAACCTGATGGATGCACAAATTAACACACAGAGGAGAGACGTTGCAATCCAAAAGCCTCCAATGTTATAATTACAGCTCTTTTTTCCTCCTTGACAAACATAAAGGGGGATTTTATCTCACTCCCTGCTCACATCCTCTTTCTCCCTCTCTTCTCCACTTCTCACTGCACAGCTTGGCGAGCTGGCATTAATTGCTCCGAAAAGCCGTGGAAGCACAACAAGTGCTTCTCATCCTGGTATAATTGTGTCTGCAGAAGTTGGAGGGCTTGAGAAGAAAGAGGGCTTTGCTGCTTATAGGGAAGGCTTTGTAGTGTGTCTTGGGAGCAGGGGAATGGAGAAAAAAATGTGATATGATGGCGCACTCTGGTGGACAGATGGTGGAAGAAAAGTGAAATCTCACACATTCTGTCTTCACATTATATGTCAAGATTATATAAGGATTCAGTGTGTAAAACAAATCCTTTCAGTTAATGTATGTTTTGGAACATTTATATTTTTAATAAATTAAAAGAATAAATCATCATTAAGCAGCAATTAGGACTACCTTTGTCTCAGATAACAGTTCTTATGACTCTAAGTGAGGAACCTGTAGAATCTTTTTGTCAAAAGCCCAAACAGTATTTACAAATACAATATATTTGCATTCTGCATGTAATTGAAGAGGTGCACTTCAGTGAAACATCTTTAATATTTATGTGGATGTTTACACATGTTGTCCTTACATTTACTGTAACAAAACATGTTTGATTAACTTGTTCTCTAGTATTACTGTATATTAAAAAGCATGCCAAGCAATGTACAAGTATTTGAAGCGGGAGTGGATACCCTTTTGTGTACATTTGGATCATGGTTTGTGCCTTTAAAAGCTGACCACAGAGGCATTGGTGCTTCACACCACTGCCCCAAGGTTAATGGCTAGATTCACCCCATTAGAGGATGCTGCATCTGAGTTCATACCAGAGATGTAAAATGAAATTGATGTCAGATTTGTAGTGGCCAAGTAATTAACAGCACTTTTACCCAAATGTTTTTGAAACTATTTCTCAACCATCCTTGCACTATGGGAGAGCATTATCCTGTTGAAAGTAGCGATCCCCTGCTGTGATAATGGCGTATTCTATGGCATCAAGGTTTCCTTCACTGGCCTGTGTAACCATGCACAATGGGTGCATTACCTCTTTTTTTCTTATAATGCACACTGAGTCTACCATCATGTTTGTGCTTTGATTCAGCAGACGAGATGAGCTTATACCAGTGCTTGTGTCTCACTTCAAATGTTTACCCTGGACAAGATAAGTACACTGCAGGCAGTGGAGGAAGAAGTACTCAGATCCTGTACATAAGTAAAAGTAGCAATACAACAATGTAAAAAAAAACTCCCATTTCAGTAATAGTATGTAAGTATTATGATCAAAATGGATTTAAAGTACTGATTAATATAATTACTAATATATTAATATATATGACATTCATTTATATTGATGCATCAGCAGCATTTTCCAGGTGTCATTTGATTCACACTTTTTTGAATCGAAATATTTGATCATTTGAACAGGATTTTTTTTTAGAGGGGAAATGTGTCTTTAGTGAACTGCTAACGACACATTAGAAATGTGACACAGAGCCCCAACTACACATTGATTTTATTGTAAAGTCACAGGCCAAAAAGGCTAGAAACTACTATTTTAATATTAAACAATGTGTGTTTATAAACTTATTGTATTTCGTTTTTTTGAGTGAAATGAAATCTTAACCTGGAACTAGTAACTAAATGTACTTAGTTACTTTCCACAACTACCTGCATGTCCTTGTTGTTTAATGTCATACGGGTAAGTGTGTGCTTTCCAATATTGGTTGTTACCCTGCAACTGTACTATGATGTTAACTACTGGTGACCCACTTCAGGCTGGCAGGGATGCCTCCTACATAGCTAACATCCTAATGTGGTGTCATCTTCAGGGCTATTTATTGTACACCTATACACCCTATAACGCCTATAACTATATGGTCAATCTCACCCCCACCTGGCACCAACACACTTTATACCAAGTAATGTGCTGAAATGTAAAACAGATGTGGGAATGGAGTTGCTACTACTCTATATCCATTCACTTATTTACAGGCACATAAGCAAACAGAAAAGGGAGGATCCGCTTGTGTTACAGAAGAAGAGTTTATATTGTTTATACTGCGGTAAGAAGCATAGAAGTGATGCATACATTTCTGAGGCAAATGAGTAAAAACACAAAAGAAGGATTTGCGCTAAACATGAGTAATTTTTATTTAGCTAGTGAGTTACCTAGAGGAGAAAACTGTCACATCCTTGCAGTTGATGTCTTGCCGTTTTGGGGGAACCCCAGTCAAGCCAAGCAGGAGGGGTGAAGTGTGGGGTTCTCCCAAAAAGGCTAAGAGTTATTGAGGACAGACAGTCTGATTGGGCCTGAGGTACAGCACAGTACATCAACATCAGAGCAAAGACAGTCAACCACAGGGCCCAAGGAGGCCACCGCTAGTTCTATCAGAGCAGCAGGTTTCTCCTCAGACAAATGCACTTTAGAATGACAGAATCACAAGAGAGAAAAAAAACAAAAACAAAGATGTGCCCTGGCCGGTGAGATTCAGCCTGCTGCATAATTGTAATCTTCTGGTACACAGAAACAGATGCAGATTGCAGAAAGGGAGATAACAGATAGGGGGAGGATACATCCTATGACTGGCATGATTGTGGCTGTTTCCCAATTATTTTGTACCCCCTGTCAATCACCCAAACCTCTGTCTGAGGAGGATCAGGCGGGTGAATACAGATTCAAGTAAAGATTAATTCATACATATCTTTAATTCTCTCCAGGAGCTGCCGAAGCTCAACTATATCCCAAACATTTGAGGCATTTAAAAAAAAATTACAAATAAGCCTGGTGAAATCTTCTGACTACTTAGGTTAGTCAGTTAGTTGCTCACAAACAAAATAAAACAAGAACACAGAGTTAGAGAGTTAAGGGTATTGGTAGAGGCTGTTTAGAAGGACTGAAAGTGCTTTAAAGACAGTTTTCAAAGTGGGCTACGTTCTTTTTCTCGTGAGACAGGAACACAGGGTTTGATGCACCAGTCAACGGATACAGATGAGTCCATCTATTGTCATGTTCAAGTGTTCAGATACATTGTCGTCTTCAGCGGAAAGATTGTGAGAGCCTTTCCTCTTTGGGGTTAGGCAGATTTTATTTAAGGTCCTACGTCATTAGTGTTGTAGTTCTAGCAGAGCTTGCTTGAAGGTTACTGTTTATTTCTATTGCGCTCCTGGGAAGAGAAAAAAAACAGAAAAGAGATCAGTGCTTGGTATCAGGACATGAGTAACAAGAGTTCACCAGCAAACATACACAGAAGCTAAAGGTGCAACATTAGAGCTGCTCCCCTGGTCTTGCAGATGTCATTCTATACTGTCAGATGCAGATGAATTTATTGCCTCAAGTGAAATTGAGAATAACTCCAGGGGAAAGCAAGGAATTCTGGGACCACTCACACAATGTGGCTTCCATAAAAGATGTGACACTTGAGTCCTGGACTACTGTGTCAGAGAAGATCAACAAAAACTACTTACTAATGCAATCAATATTGATTATCCTTCTTAAAAGAGATGCATTGAATAAATGCCTTTATTGCGTTGATCTTACCACTCTGCAAATCTTGTGCATTAGTTTGTGAATTTTTCTATTTTAAGTACATTCACATGTGTACTTGAATTATACAAACTATTCTTTGTAGAAACGTTTTTAATCAATTACAACTCAAAGACTGGTTTTGACTTGACAGCATCAGTCAACTGGGGATTGATGCTGCAGTTACAGCCTAGTAGTTTCTATGAAATTGCTTGACTTACAGCGGAGATTCAATTTACAATTTTATTAATCTGAGAAACAGACTGGGTGTCTCAGAAGGGACCAAAGAGAATGGAAAGTATAATCTGCTGTGGAAAGTTAACTACAAATAAGCGTTTTCTATCAAGTCTGACAATTTGAGAACAGATGTCTTTTCAGAAGTCTAAAACCAAATGCATTTTTCACGTCATGTGTTTGTTCCATTTTTTATAAACCTCTGTAAATAATGATGATGCTATGCAATTTGACTTCCTATTCTCTATGGAAAGTGCTGGTTTCCAAACCTATTTCAGTGACAACCAGTTGACACTTAGATCACAGAAAACCTACATTATGTAATGTATTTTGTACATTATATAACATTAAATTCCCCAATATAACTTAATTAAAGACATAAACAATCATGCACGGATAAAAAACAATTTTAAATGATGATGATCATGATTAGTTATTTACTAAAAAAACTGTCCAAAAAAAACAACAGAGAACCACATTATTTTTAGGCAAGTCTATAGTTCTCACTAATCCATCACATAAGTAAGGACACAGAGCTTTTTCTGTTTAAAATAAGTGAGACACAGTGCAAGCGAGTATGTGCTATAAGAAAAACATGGAGAAGATGAGTTTAGTAGGCCTCAGATATGCACTACCCAAAATGTTCAGCTATGTTTACACTGCAGCCACTACCCTCAGCTTGTAGTAATGCCGGTCTTTCAAATAAACACCAGACCGACATGATGCATACTCACATACTCAAATACACACCACTAATATCAAATATTCAATGGTGTGTAATGAACTAAAAAAAACAGAGTAATGTTGTTAAACAGTCAGTTTCCCGTTAAAAATACTACAGTGAAGGTAAAATCCTAGAAAGAAAAAAAAAACCCTTAAGTAAAAACAACCCAGGGACT
This sequence comes from Lepomis gibbosus, assembly GCA_029875015.1. Classification (NCBI taxonomy): domain Eukaryota; kingdom Metazoa; phylum Chordata; class Actinopteri; order Centrarchiformes; family Centrarchidae; genus Lepomis; species Lepomis gibbosus. The sequence goes on from JAPMOB010159047.1 coordinate 28,385, forward strand.
TGGACTCTTTGTGCCATTATTTAGGTGAAACAGTGTCCTCTTTGAGCAGTGGGTTTCCATGTCAGTGGTCTGGGAAAAGCCCTGCGAGACCCAGGCCCCCAATGTAACTCTATCCTTAGAAGGGTTGTGGCTCTCGGGACAAAAACGTTCACAAAATTCAATGTATGCAAAACCTTATACCTCAGAGAAGTTGACGGTTTTCAATTATTTAATTAAAACTAATGACAAAAAGTTATACATTATTTCTTCATGAAATGGGCATTTTTCAAATGGGTGAAAATGTTTAGATTTTCTTTTTTAATATAAAATCCTTTGCCTGAATTGATATTAGGTCTGATTTCCAGGTAATAAAACTCCTTCCTGGTGCTACCAGCAACCCATAAAACTACATTTTTACTGGCATCATACAAATGTAACCTTCACAGCAGACTGGTATTTACCCTAACACGCCATGAGCTTCCTTATTATACTGTGTATCCAGAGAAAGAAGGAGCTAACCACCATGTATTAATTGCCAAATTAGTTATGCTAATAAAATCCTGCAACAACATTTAGATCCAAAGTTATCTCTAAAAAACACTTTAGGAAGATGTTTTTGCGCAGGTAGCTGTGCTGGTCTGACACCTCTCAAAGTTCGGGAAGGACAGGCCAAACAATAGAGAACAATTAACCTTGGCAGGCGAAGGAGGGTGAGGCCTCAGCTGGGCCGTTCCTGTCATGTAAGAGGTCAGGGCTACAAAAGCAGCACAGCGCAACGCCTGCACAACGCAGGATGAAACAGGCTTTCTACTGACAGGTTGTTTTCAGAAGCCTGAAAACATTGACTTGAAATATTTATGAGAAAGTAACCCAGCGCATATTAACAAGGTCAGCAGCGAGGAGTCAATACAGCATCAATGGAGCACCAGCAGTTGAGGGAGTGGGAGAAAAGGAGGGAGCCCATCATGTAGGAGGGGGGGTCTCTAAACACAATAAGATTAGCATACCGGTGAATCCAAGAATGGATGCAGCAGAGTGCTGGCAATGATAACATGTTATTCACTCCGTGGCTGCTGTTTTTCCACAAAAGCAGCATCCCACAGAGTTTTTACTACTTAGGCTAACATTTGTGGTACACCACTGTTATTACCGCTGCAACATATTTTAGTTTCTCCTCCAACGGTGCCGGCTTACACTGTGTGTGCTTTTCATAACTGTACACAGACTAATGTAATCATGCATTTTATCATGTAGTTTGCTGGGAAACCTCTTTTTTTATACCAACCCTTTAGAACATCTGAGGAAAACTGTACCAACTCTGTGGCATGTTGCAGCCACTTTGCAAGCGCAGCTTATGTTGTTAAAGACTAATAAAGCATGAGGGGCCTGTAGAGAGCACAGAGGCTTGGCATTCAAAGGGAGATCAGAGCCTGCATCTGCCTTTGTCTGAAAGAAGGAATGCCAGGAATGTGGGCTATTTCAGGAAGCCTCTATGCGCCCAACTCCACTTGGGCAGATCATCTCAATCTCAACAGCACAAGATGGCTGATGAGGAATCAGGGTTTCCTGAGCCATCTTATGAGTAATGGTGGCAAATCAATCTGCTGACAGGCCTCTGGGAACTTCCATTTACACCCAAATGTTTATTCAGCTAAGGATGTTACAACCTCTGTCTAAGAGCAGGTGGAACAAGATCAGCTGATTACAGCCTGGCAATAGCCTGCAGCAGTGACTCAGTGAAAGTTAGCCTCCCTTTGAATTAAAGGGTAAACTGAACAGTCTCATGCATAAAGACAAACTATTTACAGGGGACAGAGGTCTTTATAGCGTGTTTATCTCACCTTCCTCAGAGCCTCCTCCTCTTCCTGACGTTTCTCATAATGTGCAAAGTCATCAAAGATTGAGGTGGTATGCTTGTAAGTGGCGATAATTTTAAGCACTTGTTTGGCCTTCTCCAGAGGCACTTCCTGAGTGTCCCTGGAGTTGGTCACTGGCTTGTTGTCATTGTTCTCCAGCCGGATGTGCCGCAGCTGGTTGTTGGGCACGTCTTTGATGAAAACCCACTTCACCTCAAATTTGCCCTTCCACTTGTCCTGAGACCAGACGCCTGCATAGGCATTGTAGTCCACCAGTGAGCGCATCTCAGCCACACCACAGAAGTGCCCACTGCCATTGACGCTGAACAACAGGTACAGGGGCCCCTTGTTGCCCAGTGAGCGGTAGGCGCCATCTAGGCGCTTGTTGCCATGTTCTGTACTGCACCAGATAGAGTACTTGATTGAGCGGTGGATGTCATCTTCTGAATAGCTCTTGATAATGAAAACACGTCCATTTTTCAAGTTCCAGTCAAAGTCTTTGGGGTTGTAGTTGTTGAGGGCACGGAGTTTCTCCAGCACGGGGTGCACTTCTCCAGAGCAAGGGGAGGCACTCAGTGGGACTCCCCCACCCAAACCGAAGCCCTCACCCCGGTTCCTGGGAGCTACCCAACGGTTGGGGGGTGGGCCAGGCTGCTGGGGTTGTTGCTGATGAAGGGGCTGTGGGGGGCCAGGTTGAGATGTCAGGTGGAGGTGTGGGGGGCCAGGGGGCATAGGATGGGGGTGTTGGGGGGACTGGAGAGACTGGAGCTGGAAGGGCTGGTGTTGGTGTTGGTGTTGGTGCTGATGTTGGTGCTGATGTTGGTGTTGGTGTTGGGGCTGATGTTGGGGCTGAGGGGGCAATGGGTTCTGCAGTAAGGGCTGATGCTGGGCTAGGAGGGTCTGCTGCACCATAG